>JANTCA010004693.1:0-10093 GCA_024741275.1 Chironex yamaguchii
GCCACGCTATGGCGACGATGGTTTGTTGCAGTTGACCTGCTGCTTGAAGCTTTAACGTTGTATTCTAAGATCTCATCTCTATGAAAGTTGGCGTCCAAAGCAACAGCTGATGATGAGGAATTTTTGTCATTGATGGTCACTGATCGTCGATGAGGCGAGGCTTCAAAAAAAGGAAATCGTTTTAAGAATCAAACTACGCAGTTTCGTGTGGTTTAGTAACACCAGGTAGAACTGATTTAGCAAAGTTTGTTTACTAACGAAAGATATCGACGTGTATTAAATAAACCGGGAGTGGGAAACAGAGATCCTAAGAAGCAAATTCTATGTGCCGAAGACTTCGGCAGTCTCTTAATTCAACCTAATGTAAGTAAATTAGCTTAGACGACTTGTATTCTAATAAACTCTGAGGGCAGAAACATTCAATGTCAAAGTGGAACCTTTTGAACATTATGAATAGCTTCAAAATCGTAGTCGTGGGACCCACGTTCCGAGCTCCGGTCGTCACCTTTACTTTCATTTGTTACGCAAGACAACTCTATCAATTTGTCACTGGATTTATGAACGATTAATTAGTCTAAGCAAAAGAAATGGAATTTGTTTCCCTTTGATATGAAGAAAAAAGACATCACTCTTAAGTAGACAACAAATACTTTCTGGCACAGACCACGTCAATTCTGATCAGTTTGCACCTTGGAGGGGGTTGGGGTATAACTGCTTGCCATACCACGTGACTCTTGACTGATTCTCCATATCAGCAACAACACAGATTATTAGCAGTGTATCACTAAATGGTTGACAAAAATGTAGGGGCCTGGGACTACATTAGCATCTGTGCAATACGTCAATCACAAGAGTAACCACCCACGAATCACAACAAAAAATATTGCAGCCAGCATCAACAAACAATTATCATCACTTTATTCTGGCAAAACATCATTCGACCAAGCCGTGCCACCATACCAAAACAGCTCAATAAAAGCGGGTATAGTTACATGCTTCACTACAAACCAACAACGACTGCCAAACGAAGACACACGCAGCAGAACAACAAACTGTGGTATAACACCCCATTCATGAAGCAATGTTGACACCAACATCGGACACAGGTTCCTCAACCTAATAGACAAACATTTCCACAAAATCCATTAAGTTAGAAAAATATTCATCCTTCACATCGTCAAAATCAAACAAAGTTAAATGAACACAGAAATTAATATACTACTAAGCTTTTTACTAATCGGCACAGCTAGATCGTCCTTTCATCTACGCGCATTGGAGTCTGGCTACATTAAAACCAGAAAACTAGTTCTGTGTAGACAGAAAGAGTTCGTTTTTTCACTTGGACTCTTCCAATAATGTTTTGTTTCTTCATTTTCTCCTTCTTTGTTTCCTTTCTTGGCTAGGATTGAACAATTTCGATACATGTTTCGTATAAAAAGGTTGCCATATGTCTATACTTTCCTTTCTAATGATTCATACTCTGAAGGACGTCAGACGATAAAAGCTCTTTAGTACGTTTTAGCGCAATGGCGCAAATTTTCAAGGGGAATATGAATTCAGAGTGAGATACACAAACCACGCACCACCATTCCAGCACACAAAAACAGAGAAACTCCAGAGAACTTAGCAAATATTCTTGGACGCTAAAAGATAACAGATCGACCACTCCATTTTCTGGTGCATCCTGACAGCTAAGGTAAAGTATTTCATTTCCTGCATCCTGAACTATCGTCACTAAACAAGACAGATGAATTTGTATCCACTTATCGCCACAGAAACAAAACATATGAATGTATATATATTTAGAGTATTACATAATTAGCTGTATTAAGAACAAATCGACTGGGATTGAGCTCGAAACTCTCATGTAAACCTATATACTATCTACTCATTCTGTTTATGAATAAGGTCGCAAATTCGCACATGGATCGTTTTCTTTTTCAAAAGAGCGATAAAGTTACACATTCCATATCATACTAGTTATATTACGAAATACAGAAAGTAAATCAAGTAACGTACCTTGAATATCCAAACAAGATGACGAGCTAATTACTTTGGCTTCTTTAAGGCGGATGACATCAGTTGCAACAACTTGCTTAAGAACATCATTTTGTTGATCAGACATTTCCAAAGCCTCTACAACAGAATCTTGATACTTTTCACCAGATATATTTCCACTGGGTGACACAGAAGGTTGACTGGGCAGAGAGACATTCATGACATCTTCAGAGAAGGCAAACGGCACTGGAGCACAAACTAAAAACGGTTACCAAATGAAGATACAAAATGTTCATTACATATCCAAATGTGACACACATATCTTGTATCATCCCTTTAACTATGCAAGGGAAATGACTAAATTTCACCTTAAAATTTGTATTTATAGGCGCATAATGAGTTTGCTCTAACACAGGTACTCAACCCACGTTATCAGGATTATATCTTACATTTATAAGTACCTAATTGCAAGCAACTTAGATCATACTAAACTTGCGGGGGGTGGGGGTGGGGTGGTGATAACGAAATAAGCTCTTTATAAATCCGACTCTTTTACCTCTTCTCAACTTTCATGCCTTTTCTTGTAGGATAACAAACTTAAAATCACAACCTTTGCCTCTAGAATCATCATCCTTTTTACTAATTCACAGCGATCTATCTAATTATCTTTCAGGATGCAACGCAATGCAACTGTCCACATCATGAATGTTTTCTTAGATAAACTGATGAGTTGTCTGAGCATCTCAATGTCAGGCTGTCCAAAAACAGATTTTCTTCACGTTTTAACCCATCAATATATCACAAAGTTCAAGAAACGAATTTGAAAAAAATTTCATTGCAAATCTAAATGTAACTGTACCATCACTTTCACAGTGTTAGAGAAACGAGTAAATTTCTTCCTAAAATGAAAGCGTGCAATTAATCTGCTCTGCTACGGGTACGCAGCAAACATGATGAAGATGGGACTACATTCATGTCTCAAAATTGATAGGCCAATGCACACCTCACTGTGCGTATCTGATTCATAGCACCTCGCTTGACGGTGAGCTTCTTACTAGTTTGGCTCCGTTTCATATTCTTGTTTTTGGTATTCTACTAATGTTAACATGAGTTCAAAATTGCAACCTCTGGACTACGAAATTCACATCTTATCAACTGAACAACGACCACCATTCTTATATCTTTCAGTACCGGAATAGCTATTATATCATGAATGGTTCCTTAAACAAACTGATGAGTTTTCTGGGAACCTCAATGTCAGGCTGTCCAAACAGATTTCCTTCCTGTTTTAACCCATTGATATATCATAAAAGTCAAGGAAACAAACTTTCAACGCCAGTGTATAATATCAACAACGTAGATCATCTCATCACGTGAAACTGCCGTAACGAGATTCATATACGCACAGCAAACCAAGCTACCAGGAGAATTAACATGATATATAAATGTTTTGGATTCCTTATCGAGCGTGGCATCAGTTGCAAACTCGTTCCTCGACCCCATATTCGAATTTGTAACCCACATATATGGCCTGTATACTATCTCCATTTTATTCTTTGTAATAATAGGAACTTGTAGGTCGAAAATCCGCAAGAATCATTCTTCGTTACTTACCTGTCAAGTTGACAGGTGATGACGTGATAAACCTTTTGCACTTCCTATGGGGCGTGCCATCAGTTGCAACGGATTCATCAACCATATTCTGCGCAAGAAGCATCTCCAAAGAATCTTCAGCAGCATTCTGACATTTTTTATCATAAGTATATCCACTGGTTGAAACAGGAAGTCGATTGGGCAAAGAAGCAACACTTTTATCTCCACAGTCGACAAGAGGCACTAGGGTATAAGCTAAAAATAGTTCCAAGATGAAGCAACAAAATGTTTTATTGCAAGTCTAAATGTGATGTACTTTTCCGATACCATCACATTTACTGTGGCAGAAAAGTGATCAAATTACTTCTTACAATGAAAGCGTGCGGTCTATTTTCTCTGTAGTGTACTAAACGAACGTTCTCAGCATGGCACTACGAGAGTCTTTCAACTGATAGGAGAATACACATGTCATCTTGCATGCCTCATTTGAAGCAAATTAGATGATGTCTAAACTGGGGTAATTGCAACAAAGCGAACTCAGTCTGTCTGCTTCACATTCTCGCAGCGCTTCTACGTTTATTTGGTGTTGGAAAAAGGATTTAAAAACGTAGCTTTGCCTTCCAAAATTCTAAACTTATGTGGTAGACCTGGTTGAACAATAGCAATGCGCATCACGAATCCATAATGAAACAAATTGATAAGTGTTAGGAAGAACTTAACAAGAAGCACTCAGAGAACGCAAGCCCTACTAAACCCATGGGATCATGTGGCATCTGCCGTTTTCTGAATACTCAAATGACATGTACTAACAGGAGTCATGGTAACGTGGTGTTTTACCTAAGAACCCCTTTAATAGTTAAGGTTTTATGAATAACTTCATTACCAAACATAGCAGTGTCAATCTTTCCATCGGAGTTATCCATCATAGTCATTGTTCCATGTAATATTCAAATGACGTCATTCATTATAGGTGTGGCTCACTTGTTTGGAGACCTATTTTGGATATGACCTAAAACGTTTATTCACATACATCCATGACACTTTCTGTTATGTTCCTACAGGCAGACAGGTAGACAGACAAACAAAGAGACAGACACACACGAAAATACATCCAAGCCGACAAAAACATTACCTAATGATGATATCAGCCTACTCAGAAACAGCTTTCCTTAGGTGAAAGAAAAGGTTATTTCACAAGTTTGCCACTAGAAGAAATATCACCAACATTGGTCATCCTGTCACAAATCAGATTCAGATAGAAACAGCAAATCGTCCTTAATAACGTACCTGGAGCAATTGCAGGTGACAACGAGAAATTCAGTTCGGATTCCTTATCAGGTGCGGCATCAATTACACAAGGTTCCTCGACAACCTTTTCCTGCGTTTGAGACATCTCCAAGGAAATTTCAGCTTCATTCTGGCACCCTTTATCCGATGTATTTACACTGGCCAAAACAGGAGGCAAATTGTGTGCGGAGATAACATGGTCACTTTGAGAGCTGCCAACCATCGGTTTGACATCCGATAAAAAAGCTTACAAAATAAAAAAACCAAAATTTTCTATAGCAAATCTAAATGTAACTGTACCATCACTTTCACAGTGTTAGAGAAACGAGTAAATTTCTTCTTAAAATGAAAGCGTGCAATTAATCTGCTCTGCTACGGGTAAGCAGCAAACATGATGAAGATGGGACTACATTCACAACGGGATTCATATATGCACAGCAAACCATGCTACCAGGAGAATCAACATGATATATAAACGTTTTGGATTCCCTATCGATTGCACTTATTCGAAGTTGCAACTAACATATATGACGTGTATAATATCTACGTCTCATGCTGGTGTATGAATAAGAACTTGTAGGTAGCAAATTCGCACATGGATCGTTTTTTTTTCTTTCAAAAGAGCGGTAAAGTTACACATTCTATATTATTCTGGTCATACTACGAAATACAGTAAGTAAATCATGTTAAGTAACGTACCAACAATATGAAAAAAAGTCGATGGACTAATTATTTCGAATTGTTTACGGGGGATCACATCAGTTACAATAACTTGCTTAACCACATTACTTTGAGGATCAGACATTTCCAAAGCCTCTACAGCAACATCCTGATACTTTTTAGTAGACTTATTTCCACTTGTTGAAACATATGGTTGATTGGACAGAGAAACATTCACGTCATCTTCAGAAAAGGCAAACGGCGGTTGGGCATAAGCTAAAAGTGGTAAAAAATGGTAAAAATGGTACAAAAGACACATAATGTTTAACAAAAATCCAAACAAATCGTATTTATTCTGTATGATAACTTTGACGTATTTACCCCGTCAAAAAAACGGGTCATCGAAAACATCCAATTCTTTACCATTGGTCCAGGTAAACCCATACTCCATACTTATGAAAGTAGATACTTTAATAGCCGTGGATCAAGATTACTATAAATTCCGGTGTAAATCGCCTTGAAAATTTGCGACATTGCGCTAAAAACATACTTGAAAGCTTTCTTTGTCTGACACTCTTCAGAGTTATGAAACGTCAGAAAGGAAAGTACATGTATATGGCAACCTATATGTATATAAGAAACCTGTATCAAAGCTAGCCAATCATCAACAAGAAAAGAAACACAAGAAAGAGAAAATGAAGAAACATATGATTCATACGATTCATACTCTGAAGAGTGTCAGACGAAAATACTTTTAAGTATGTTTTTAGCGCAATGTCGCAAATCTTTTAAAGGCGATTTTCAAGTTTTGTACCACAAAAATATTGTTCAAATTCAGTTCTACAGTAAGGCTGTACAAATGTTTGCTGCTGTCAAGCGGCATATAATATGTTTACTTAATCTACAAGAGATCAAATTAGTCATAGGACTAATACCTTCAGTTGTATCTATTAGTATCCAGAGTTTTAATGAAATGGGATAGATGCAATCTTTGTCTTTAACTTTCTTAGGATAACGATTAAATTTCTCCTTAAAATGGAGCCTCGAATTTCGTGTTTGCAAAGTATTCTGTTACACTGGGTGACCAACGGTGTTGCATCCCATGTCGTTACCTAGGAAGCATTTTATAGATTTTTGGCAGTACATCCTACCTAGTGGTAAGGCTTGTCGTCGGCACAGTGATACCACACAATGTCCAATGGAGCCAAACCAACGCATGTATTGCTACCAGAAACAGTGCATGACTTAAAGCCTCTTGGGTGTAGGTATGACTCACAAGTCATCTTTGCTTTCTTTAAATGTTCAGCAAGGGTAATCAAAATTCTGAAAGCACGGTTCTTTCATGAAACCAAGTCGCATCTTGTTTAAAAAATAAACATAAGCCGAATAAGTCGCAAGACTTAACTCTCAGTTCCACGTGCAATTTTTAATGACAATATTCATTAGCGTGTAGATGGAGCCATATAAATTTTTCATATGACAAGCGTACTTGTTCAAAAACTGGCATGCTAGCTTTTGGACAAGCATAACTGTCATACGAAAACTTGTCATGTATGAAAATTGCTCGTGTAAACGGCATGGCAAATAAATCTAAATAGTTCTACTAAATCGAGCAAGGAAACTTGTCACAGACAATTGTCATAGAAATTTGGTCGTGGAACTTCAAGGTCTCAAAAGTCAAAAAGGCGACAACGTTACACATTCTGTATCTAATATATTATACACTAGTCCCTACCTTATTGTATACCATTAATTGAAGCTAGACATTCAACATGTAAGATATAATACCTGATGCAGATTTTAAAGGTGTAGTAAATGGCCTTCTCCTCGATTTTCCAAAGTCTTTCTTCAACCTTCTTTCGGATTCATTAAATTCGTCTTCTGATGAATCATTGCTCCTGACTCTAAGGCGTCCTCTCCGGGCTGGATATCCGATATAATGCGTAACAGAAACAAGAACAGAGTAGAAAAAATAAAAGGCTACACAAACTACTCCTGGAATTTCTATAAATTCTACGTGGTTTAGCAGTTATTTACAAAAATGGTGGCGCAATAATGCCTTTAAATTATGCTGCAGTGAAACTGAAAAGTTTGGTGAACAAGTGCCTACTTAATGATGTCTGCACACCTCTTTAGAATTATTAAGAGACTATTAAGAAACAGGGACTGTTATTAAACGTACCCCAAAAAGAAAGTAGAATTCAGAAAAAAGGGCAAAGATACAAACAAACTGCCAAGAAACAATGAAATCCAAAAAATTCAAAAACTCAAGCAAGAAGGAAGGTTTAACACCTGGAAAAACAAGGCATTGCATGGTCAATACCTACGACAAATATATGATGTACATTGGTGCCTCGAACTGGACAGAGCCAATAAATGGTATGACCACAAGTAGGATGGGGTCAATGAAAATATTAGTTAAAAGATCTTGTAGGATCATCGTCAGTGTGACAAAGAGATTGAACTCTGCCAACCGTACATTATTGTAGTGAACAAGCAAAGAACGAAGGTTAACATCACAGATGTTGTGATACCTGGAAATGCGAGAGTTTGCGAGAAAGAGCTAGAAAAATAATAAATACAAGCCATTGAAGGATGAGATTGCACCTTTGTGGAATATGAAGAAAGTGACAATCATTCCAATTGAGTACAATAAGCAATTACAACTAGGTTTGGGAAATTCATGCAGGAGGCTGGGATAGAAATTCGTGTTGAGTATGTGCAGAGAACAGGTCTGCTAAGGGCAGATAGAGTATTAAGATTGGTACTTGGTTCCTAAAAATCCTGGTTTAAAGACCTGTGAGTTCTTGGCAGCTGGTTGGTGCCTGCATAAAGTGAATACTCCAAAGCAAAGAAGCTTAAATGCTTTGAGACCAGAAATAGTTATAATGTAAACTCAATATATTTCTTTGTGAAATTAAAATATAATTGCAAGTCTTGATTTTCAGGTAACTTGGAATTCGCTACTTGAATCATAATTCATGCTCATTTTTGACTAAGGGGCTGAGGTACCCAGGAAGATCAGCATCGATAACTGTGTTCTTTGCATATTCTAAAGTAGAAGTAATGAAAGTTAGAATAGAGTTCTCGCACCATGTAAAGTGACTCTCTTGAAGGTACACTTTCCAACCAGAGACTTCATGAAGGGACTCACTAGTAAGCAAAGAGAGCAATCAGCAGTAAATGAAATATCCCATTTAAACAGATTGGATTTTGTTGACAGGGTGTTGTAGATATAGCAAACAGTGAAATTAAATATGTTTACAAGCAAATGACTTTGAGTGGATGCTCAAAGAGAGTTAAGTGTAATCAGTCACATTTAAGAAGAAGCAGCCTTGCGAGGTAAGGTGGGTTTGAAGTCTGTCCTCGTGCGCAGTATGGAATGCTTTAAGGACATCCTTTAAGTCATTATAGACACCATACTGAATATTTGACAATGATGACATGGATTTCAATAGCTCTTTTATATTCTTGTTTGGGGATGACAATAATAATAATAATAATAATAATAATAATAATGATGGTGATAATAATAATAATAATAATAATAATAATGATAATAGTGATAATAACAATAATAATAATAATGATGATAATAATAATAATAATAATAATAATTTACCAGCAACTCAATGGGAACATTAGATGTGAGGGCATTGTCCCTAATGCGGAAGCAAGCAAAACTTATTGGAGTGAGATTTGGAGTAAAGGACAACAACATAATAACTATGCAGAATGGTTAAGAAATTTAAAGCTAGATTTGAGAATCCAACAGCAAGAAAATATGATTATAACAAACGAAATTGTACCCAAACAATGTACAAGAATGGCTAATTGGAAAGCACCAGGTATGGATGGAGTGCAAGGCTTCTGGTTGAAATAATTAACATCACTGCATGAGAGAATTGCAGAGCAACTATCCCTGATTATGAACAGAGGTGCTAGTTTGCCACATTGGCTAACATTGGGAAGGACAATTTTGTGTCTCAAAGATCCGACAAAAGGAAATGCAGTTGATAATTTCCGGCCAATATCCTGCCTCCCTATGATGTGGAAATTACTAAAAGAGGTTATTGTTGATGGTGTATACAATCATCTTGAAAAAATGAGTTGTTACCAGAAGAACAAAAGGATTGCCGTCGAAGAACTAGAGGAACCAAAGATCAGTTATTGATAGACAAGGCAATATTGATGGATTGTAAAAGAAGACACAAACATATGGCAATGGCTTGGATTGATTACAAAAAGGCTTATGACATGGTGCCACATAGCTGGGTTGTTGAGTGCTTGCAGATGTTCGGAGTTCCCAGCAATGTGAGAGAGTTTCTGAAGGATAGCATGAAAAGTTGGAGAACAGCACTAACTTCGTGTGCGAATTTACTAGGTACGGTCAAAATCAACAGGGGAATTTTTCAAGGAGATAGTCTTTCACCATTGGTATTTGTTTTATGCATGAGTCCTTTGTCATTAGTGCTGACGAAAGTAAAAGCAGGCTATGTTTGGGGTGCAAATGAAGTAAAGACAAACCATCTTCTCTATATGGATGATTTAAAGT
>JANTCA010004694.1:0-10093 GCA_024741275.1 Chironex yamaguchii
AGTTGTTTTGTGAGTCTTGTTATTAACAACTTTGTGAAGGTCTTGTAGAGAATAGACAGCAGACTGATTGGGTGGTATTTTTCAGATTGTGCTTGTCTCCCTTCTTGTAGAGCACTATGATTGTTGCATTGTTCTAGCTTTCTGGTATCTTCTTCAGTTCTAATCACCTGCTGAATAGCTGTGTCAATTTTTCCACAACTACATCTCCTCCACCTTTCAACATTTCTGCTACTATGCCATCTGGGCTTGGTGCCTTCCCTTGCTTTGCTTGTCTTATTGCATTTTGTACCTCTGACATAAGAGGTACTGGTTCTTCATCAGCAGCTGTAATTTGTGTGTCTTTACTGACATTTGTGACACTGGAATGAAGTTGCTGGTAAAATGCTGCTGCCCACCCGAGAATTCTCTTCCTATCTGTGATCAGTGTGCCATCTGCTTCATTTAGGGTGAATATCTGTTGTTTCTTTTGTTTGATCTCTGTTTTGCCTTTTTAATGCTTTGATTTCCTTGTATTGCTTTTGTCACTCTTTGTGTGTTTAAACGTCTTAGATCATCCTTCTGCATCTTTCTGATAGTTTTATTCAGTTCCGCCAGTTCGATCTTTTGACGTGGTGTATTTGGAACTGGGAAAGACTTTCTCTTTTTCATCAATCTTTTCGTTGGAACTGAAAAGTTTGATTGCACTGTACTTTTCTCTGCTATTTTGTGTGCTGCTTCTTCTAGGTGTCTAGTTAGCACTTTATTTTCTTCGTCAATGTCAGTCATCTCGTGTAATGCCTCAAATCTGTTCTTTAGCTCAATTATAAATTCTTCCTTTCTCTCGAGGAGAGATGTATAGTCTTTCCCCAATCTTCTTGACATGATCCTTATAGGCTCTTCTTTCAAGTTTAGCCTAACTTTTGCTCTGACTAGTCGGTAGTCACTTCCTCTGTTGCAGTTGGGTATAACTGAGACATCTTTTAAAGGTTCTTTCCGACTGCTGCTGCTAAAATCAATTTCTTTCTTTGTTTTGTAATCTGGGCTTCTGCAGGTCCACTTGCGTTGATCTCGTTTCTTGAAAAAGGTGTTCATGATAAACATATTTTTCTGTTCACAGAATTCCAGGAGTTTGTTGCCTCTGATTTCTTGAGCCACAACCAAACAAGCCAAGCCTGCTTTCATTTCTGTCTTGCCGCTTGCCTACAGATGCATTAAAGTCACCCATGACAAAAGTCAGATCAGCTTTGTTTGTTTTGATCTCTTGGTCTATTTCTTCATAAATGTTGTCAACAGCCTCCTCTGGGTATGATGATGTGGAAGCATACACTTGGATAAATTTTAGCCGAAATTTGTTACCTAGCTGAAATGAAGCGGTGATGGCTCGGTCAGACACTCCTTTGATTGACTGCAGTTTGGATTTGAATTTTTTTGTTGATTAAGAAGCCTACTCCACTTTGTCCACCTGATATTCCACAGTAGTGTAGCAAGTGGCCGCTGTTGAGCAGTATCTGGTCTTCAGCATCTCGCCTTACTTCACTCAAACCGATGACATCCCATTTGATCTCCTTTAATTCCCATTCCAGTTCTTCTACTCTCTCGTCTTCCAACACGGATCTCACATTGTAAGTCCCAAGCTAAATCTCGTAGTCCTTTTTACGGTTCTGGTCACTTCCATAGCAGCGGTCCGTCCCAACCCAGGTATTCTTCGCACCCTCTGCTCCTCCCAGAGACTTGCTGCTGCTAGTATAAGTTCCGTCAGAGCTGCTGGAGACCGAGGGCTTTTTCCTTTTAGTGGCAGTCAGCATAGAGGAAAATGACCATACAACTCCACGTTGGCCGGACGTCGTAGAGAGGGGTTTTACAGTCAGAGTGTCCGTCTCCTAGACTAAATGCTGGTCACGCTCTCGAACATAGTCTATCCACGCAGTCGTTCAGCTAACTAGAACTTGAGGAACATCCACCGTTGTCAAAGTGATCCTCCGCCGAATGCTCCCATCCACCATCGCTACTGCCCGATAGTGTCACCGTAACCCAGGTAGGGAGGCCAAAAGGGGTACTGTCACTTGCCCAAGGTGAGCCCCTAGTCTAGTGGTAGGGTGGGGTGTCTTATGCTCCCATACAGGTTCGTTAGAACTGCCCACAGCAATAATACTCTATACTTAATACTCTGTTTTTAGCTTCGTTAATATTATCAATAACGTGGTTAGTAAAATGTGTTTGATCTATGTATATTTACAAGCAATACTACATATTCTGTTGATAGCCATAGCCATTTTGCAACAACATCATCAATATCATCATCAGGATCGACTTTATCATCATCAACACCATCACCATTGTCATTAATCATCATTATCATCACTATCATCTGTATCATTTTTAAACATCATCAGCATAACTGTCAAACATCATCATTATCATCATAAATCATTATCTTCATTATCAACAGCAACATCAACATCATCGATATAATCATCAGGATCAACAGCTCTTTGTTTTACGTATGTTAAAATGGCAAAGCCATTCATGGCATCTACTCTGGTGGGATAAGGTTCAATCATTGCAGTACGAAAGTACGTAAAGAAGAAGCATAGCATATGAATGATAAGGCAAATGAGAAAATACTTATTGAAAGAAATAGGAAAGAATATCTTGTGGATGCTATTATTTTTGAAATTATATTCTGGGATAAATTCGTAAATTTAAGAGTGTTAAGTCGGTGATAATGACCTTTTCCTTCATTTGTGCACATGTTTAAGTGCTGAGCAAGGCCGTAGTCGCCGGGGGGCCTGGGGGCAATAGCCTCCCCACAAGTGAACATTCTCAAGAACTTTCTGTTAAACTATAAATACAGAATTAACTACTTCCACCTACCAACGTTTCCTGTAGGTTAGTCAGTTTTTAAGTCCTGATTTTGCAACAATTCTTTTGGTTGAAATGTTACTAAATGAAGAGGTAACTGATGAACCTTTGTTTTTGGAGGACGTCTTGCCCCCCCGGCCCCCCAATAATTTTTAAAGATAGACTACCGCCCTTGCTGAGGGCTTTGATCAAGCTTGGTATTTCTTCCGGAAAAGCACAATGTAACCATGTCGGTATTGTAATGCTTAAAAAGAAGCACTTTTGTCGTTCACATGTGTAAAATGCCATTTTTAACGTTGCCATTTAATCATGTGTTTTTTCTTAAAGTATCCTTGGATGAGCACTAAACAGATAAACACTTTTAAAGGAAGGGGTAAGAAAAAGTCGGTGAGATTTTCTGTAAAAAGGAAAATGGCATTACGAAGGTACGTTACATCTGCCTCCCTTGATTATTAAATAGAATGAGATTTTCCTTACCTCCAGTTCATGTCTTCAGCAATCTCAAGGTTCTGTATTTCCGTTCCATAATCTTATAATGATTATACTCTTTCTCGTATTCCTTTGTTAGCTTGTGTTAGCTTCGAATGATGTTCTCAACATGGGGCTGTAGGCTCGTATGACTTGACCGAAGGCAAAGGAGATTTACAGTTCCCAACTGTGACGTGGCCCACTGTGACCATTCTTCCTAATTATGAATATGGCAATAAACCGTACAGGTTCGGTCAGCTTTATCTTTCAGGGACTCGTCACACCACCTTGCCTTGCCCTTCCCAACAGGATCAGAGACCTGCTGAAACCCAGTCACAGGACTAGTACAGCAAAGTCAGACTTCTATGCAAGACATGAAAAGGCTGTACTTTGGCCTAGTTTAAAGGTCCAATTTCTGTCGCTTCGAATTAAATTAAACGGCGAACAAAGAACCAAGTGTCTATTAAATGCGACACGAATGCGTCATTTAAATCTACTGCCGCATTAAATAATTAAATGCGACAGTCGTTCACAAGGCTTGTCACATAAAACGGCAGTAGTGCAACTGGCGCCACTTTCAAATTTGATGCGACATGATTAAACGCGATCTTTAAGTCCTCTGTCACATTTTGCCGCATTATAGTCAAATTTAATTACATTCAATCTGACGCGGCAGAAGTGAGACCTTTAAACGTGGTCTTATAGTGCAGTTATGTAATTTGAACCCAACTTGCTGCATAGGAATTAACGTACCGGTGACCATAAAATCATACATACCGAAAAGAGAGTCGACGTTAACATGGTTTCCTAATGTGACCTTAAATACTTTACCAGAGCAAAAATGCAAAATTTAGTAGTTTTTGCCCCGTATTATCCATAGGTTTCAGGGTTGCCCCAAATCTACCGAGCATAAGCCGTTAGGAGCTGAGTTGCAGGATGGTTCTAGGCAACATATCCCGTGGAGGGTGCAGGCGAGGTTAGAAGAGAACAGAGGGAGACGACGAAATCCGCTTCGTGCTGTCCAGGCTTTCACAGCTATGCAAGCTACTGAGGAATCTAACTCCCGTCCAGTTAAGGTGAAAGATAACCCATCACCAGAAAGCAACAGAAAAATGGGTACCAAGATTGAAGTGATCGATTTAGAGGATGATTCCTCATATAGTGATGATCTTAAGACGCTACGAATTGAGCTAGAGGTAATGAAGAGAAAATTAGCATCCGAAGCACGAGACCGAGTCAAATCTGATGCGCGAATCCATGAGCTGGAATCCGAAAACCGAAGATTAAGGAATGAAATTCTTCTGCTGAAGACGCCACATAGTGTGAGTATTTTTTGAAAAGATGATATTATTAAGTTATTAAACTATTATTACTCAATATTCCTTTTTGTATTTTACTGTCCGAGACACTCACTGGTGTGAAGGGTAGCAACGAAGATCTTCCACTGGTCCCTGTTGTTGGCAAGCCTCTGGATAATAGGAGTGGCCCCAGTCTTTGATTTCGCCCTCCATCATACTCCTCTAGGTCCGCTCCGAAAATGTACTGTTCATCTCCGTTGCCGTTTAAGTAACATACTGTTTTTTACATGATTGGGTTGTTAACCCAATGTGAAACCCCCAACCTGGAAGGTTAGGGATCACGTTTGTCTGACCTCTACCGTTTGACCTGTCTGTTATCGTTGAACGTATACGGTATAGCTCTCAGGGGACATGAAGACACGCAAGCTTTCTCACCACGGCATGGAGTGATCCAGGCAAAGTTTAGTCAATATTAAGTACTTTGTATCCGGTCTTATTCCTGATAGAGAATAAAAATTATGAGGTTTGATTATAAGGTCATGTTAGTATCTTGTTGGCATTTTTAGCCCTTTTGTTTTTGAACGGCATCTCGACGAGACGATTCCTTTTTCGTTATATTATAAGAGTTTTATATCACGATTCTTTAAGCTGAGTATAGGATGATCGCATCCTTTGACTGACAACAAATGCAAATAAGTAATAAGTTTGTTTATGTCATAAATTTGCTTTTTTAAAACTCCCCTACCCACTTCTATTCGAAAGAAACACAAACAGTGATAAATGGATAACTTGTATCTTACAAAAACGCATACTGTTTGTCAGCGTATTCACCAATTGACACACAGCCAATAACTTGAGTTGACAATCAGACATAAATGACTAAGAATCTTTCTGCTTGCGCAATTTACCTTACTAGAGAAGTCACTGGATTTGCAGTCGAAAGACCTAGGTCCGAGTTTTGTCTACTTCTGTCTCTGCTTTACATTTTCTAAATTGTCGTTATGCAGACTGTAAAAAGTCTAGAAAATTTGTTCAAAAACAAATTGTACGGAAAACTTCATCAAGAGCTATTGAGTGCTGGAAAGCATGCTTTGTTCCCTTCACCTGCTCTTTGCAGTGACCATGGAAATATGACGTCGGCGTTATATCCAATCTCCCGGTAGTCCTACGTTGCCTTAGTTCAAAACGTCACTTATACGTTTCTGGCACTGATCAATAGTGCTGCAGTACATCTTTCCAAACCTAGCATGATAGTAAGTATAAGATTAGGTCGCTTTTTTGACATGGACACTAATCGGCTTAACATAAACTTCAGGATTATGTGACAGGTATATGCTTCATTTGAAGTGTTGAGCTGCAGCAACGGATTAATTATTAGTTTAGGTTTAAGTAGAGAAGATTAACGCAAGTTTTCTTGGCAATAAATTTATGATTCCTGATGGCTACGGAAATGAAATCTCAGATTTGAGGTGAGTATGTTTAGTCTGATTTTAAAAGGGGTTTAGCAAGATTTTTTGGTGACGTTTTGGCTCGGGCGCCGAAAAACATATAGCCTACGTGAGAAAGGAAGAAGAGTTTAAAATATAACTAAATTGTGAAAAATAATAACAGGTTTTGACCTGAACTACAAATTGAAAATGGAAGTTAACGTATAATTTGGAAGGTAAACAAGGACATCACATTTGGTCAAGAATGGAAATAGTTAAGTCCCAAACACATACATAAAAATAGACTAACAGATACAGTAGCAAATACATACATTGAGAACTAGAACCGATATAGATAAGATCTTAATTATCTTGGACTACAAGGGGTAGCAAGAATATTTATATTAAGAAGTGCTGAATTATATAGATAGACAATTTTACCCCAAACTAAAATGAGGAAACAAAAATAGATCGAGATTTTGAATTGTAAACGGAGATCAGAACTATACTGTACATGATGACCTAAAGGTGAAGCGTGAGATATCTTGGTAAGTTGAGGTCAAACTGTAAACAGAAGGAAGAACTGTAAATAAGTAGTTGAGTAGTTAAGAGTGAACTCTGACCTTTAATCACTCCCATAAAACGTTTCAAGGGTTCCTCAGATACTTGTATTGAGGATTGATGTTAAATTTGCAGGTTAAGCTGTTGACATGAGTCATTGTTTTTGAGTTAAAAAGTTCCTGTTGTTACAGGAGTTTGCACCATATCCAGCTATGTTTATTGCCCCAACTAATTTGACATGAAAAATCATTTGATGACCCACACTTGTCAACGAAAATATTTCCACAGCTCGAAAAGGTATGTGATTTAGTTTGGTAACGATATATTAACAGTGTAGTATGTAATAAATATGACTTTTTTAGGATATTATCTAAGAATTCTGAAATCAACATCAGTATTTCTAGGAGAGCCAAACATTTTTGTGAAAGTGAACTTTTTATGCAATTAAGCTCCACCTTGTAGATGTAGGCGGGGAGTGCTTTTTGTAAGTATACAAAATTCACAAGAGTGGCGTATAAGTCCCCCCAAATAAAATATAAATAGCTTGAACGGTTGATAACAGGTGTTTTTATCATTATTTCACTTCTGTATTTTCTTAAATTGATGCTAAATTGTGACTGAATAACCACAGTGTGCCGATGAGATTGAATATGTTTGTTAACAGCCAATCATGTGCATCTTATGTTATTCGAGTTGGACCGTAATAGGCTCCACCCTCACAATATAGCACAGTAATATTGTATTCTCTCATGCTCTGCATGATCTTGTTATCGTTTAGTACCATAACTCCATCGTTTGTTTTGACACATCCACTGCATGACTTGCTTTTGATTGGCTTAAGTTGATCTGTTCTTTACCACTGATGATTTGCTCATTCGTTTTAGTTGTAAATCATCCGTTTGCTCTTTTTGTGAAGAGTTTGGTATCTACCTTCATCTATTTGACTTTGCTTTTATGGTTTAGATTATTTCCTGTGTTATCTGTTCTTTTCTTTCCTGTGTTATCTGTGCTTTTCTTTCCTGTGTTATCTGTGCTTTTCTTACCTGTGTTATCTGTGCTTATCTTTCCAGTGTTATCTTTGCTTTTCTTTATTATTATAAAAAATGTTCCTTGGCTCAAGAATTCTTTGAATAGGTCCTGTTCTTGTTTTTGTCCCTGCTTAGTTATACTGCGATGTAACGTGCTTTCTGGCTGGGAAACCTTGCTATTATCTACCTTATGTTGCGAGTTCTTCAGTTTTTTGTAGCTTGGTATTCATCTTGCATATTGTTGTGATATGATCGCTATCAGTAATTTAGAAAGGTATAATGAAGGAATACCTTAAAGCGAGTGATCGTGAAATTATATTATCTAGTATCCATCCAATATTGTGAGTTTAAAAGTTCAGCATTTGTTTCTCAAGCATAATACCGAAGAGAAACCTGATATACCTGTACGAACAAGAGATTCCATTCTCAGCGCAACTTGAATATCTTGAATTATTTGTCGCAAACTTTGAGTTGCCAGGTGACTTATTTGACACTTTTTCGACGTTTTGCTGTTGTTCGTTTGTTGTAGTGTAACTTGGCTGTTAAAAAGTTATTCTGACCAATTAGTGACTATAACCCCAAAACCTACCAATACTATCTTCTTTGCTTTTTCTTGAATTTTTCTATCTTACTTTCTTTTAACTTTATTGCTAGTTCTTTCCTCCTTTTCCTTTCCCCCTTCTTTCAAGCCCTCTTTGCCACTATTACACTCTATCCTTTATTTTCCTTTTTGGCCTTTCTTTGTTTCTGTCCTTCGTCCCTACCATCTATTGTTTCTTTTAGGCTATTTTTTTTGCTTTCTATCATCTTTCTTCTGGTAATTTTGTGTGTTTTTGTCTTTTCTACCCCACTCCTTCTGCCCCTTTATTGAATTTGTTGTTTAAACTCCTATTTCTTCCTTGTGTTTCTTCTTACTTTTGTGTCTTCTTCCTTGTGTTTTTTCTTCCTTATGTTTCTTCTTCCTTGGGTTTCTTCTTCGTGGTGTTTCTTCTTCCTTGTGATTCTTCTTTCTTGTTTTTTCTTCTTCTTTGTGTTTCTTCTTCCTTGTGTTTGTTCTCCCTTTTGTTTCTTCTCCCTTTTGTTTCTTCTTCCTTGTGTTTCTTCTTCCTTTTGTTTCTTCTTACTTGTGTTTCTTCTTACTTGTGTTTTCCATTATTCGCACTTGTTCTCCTTGATTTTATCTTCCCTCACCGTTTCTTCTTTTTTTCTAACAGAAGGACGAGCAAAACAGACATAAAGGCAAGTGTGAGTTATTTACTTTATTTTGCTGCATGTTCCTTGGCTGATGCGTCATTACTCTCTTTCGTCATCCAGATTTTAAACAACGTTTTGGCGCACCGTTCATTAATTACAAGTTACAGAAATGATTTTTCCCAACTAAAGTGTCATCATGTCTGCTCCCTTTTATCAGCATCTACTTCGAAATCAGTTATTTTCTTCTAGGGCATTATGACTTGTAACTATAACTCATGGAAGCAGATCTTGCTAGACTTTGAAAGTATCTGCTGTTTCGAAGTATAATTGAACTTTTTTGAAACGAAACAATGTCATTTGCGTCATACTTTAATAAAATGGTGACATCTCTAGAGTTTTAGGAGCAAAAAGGCATGTACCTGTACGTTATACAATTTATAACAGAAAAATTCAATTTAGAATATGCTTCATCCTTTGACAAGCAAGAATAGAATCATTCTGAGTGGTTTCGCAAGAGTTCATTTCGCTCAAAATAAAATCACTTAAGTATTTCTATACTAGAAGCACTCCAAGAGCACAAACCTCCGCCAAACCAGTATGATTATTGAAACAACATGAGTTTTGCCCACGATGATTTCCTTGCTATGTCATCAAGTTATCATTACCAAATATGGTAACAGGGTTATCCCCACAAAGGCTTCCTCACACTATGAGGGTTTCATTACCGAAAAAGTGGTCCAGAGACTAGCATTTGAGCCATGTCACCCTTAAAATTAAATCAGTTTTAACTTAGTCCATTGCTGACTTATTCTGAACATTTCGCCAGATTCCGTCCATAAATTTTTGAGGTATGTTTTTTACAAACAGACAGTCAAGCAGACAAACTACCGCCGGCAAAAGTAACCTCATAGCCGGAGGTAATGAACAAAAATAGATAAACAAATAAATGATTATACAAACAAATAAATATAAAGGTATAAAGCAAACTAAGTTCGTCTGACAGTCATCACATAGATTGGTCAGAATAAGAGGACTTTATAGAGAGATAAATATATTAAATAAGTAAATGAATAAACTGATACATAGATAATGAATAAATTAAATAAATAAATAAATAAAAAATAAATGAGTAATAATAATAATACTAATAATAATAATAATAATAAAAATAATAATAATAATAATAATAATAATGATAGCAATAATAATAATAATAATAATAATATTTTTTTTCAAACTTCAAATTTATTTTTTGACTCAATGCATACATCTGGAT
>JANTCA010004695.1:0-10093 GCA_024741275.1 Chironex yamaguchii
ATTAAAGTATTGAACTATTGAACAATTAAAGTATTGAACTATTGAACAATTAAAGTATTGAACTATTGAACAATTAAGTATTGAACTATTGAACAATTAAAGTACTGAACTATTGAACAATAAAAGTATATTGAACCATTGAACAATTAAAGTATTGAACTATTGAACAATTAAAGTATGTTGAACCATTGAACAATTAAAGTATTGAACTATTGAACAATTAAAGTATTGAACTATTGAACAATCAAAGTATTGAACTATTGAACAATTAAGGTATTGATTTATTGAACAATTAAGGTATATTGAACCATTGAACAATTAAAGTATTGAACTATTGAACAATCAAAGTATTGAACTATTGAACAATTAAAGTATTGAACTATTGAACAATTGAAGTATATTGAACCATTGAACAATTAAAGTATTGAACTATTGAACAATCAAAGTATTGAACTTTTGAACAATTAATGTATTGAACTATTGAACAATTAGTTTGGAGAATTATTTCATTGGGAATTTGGGAAAACGTCTGTAAAACCCTTGCTCTTTGTAAATTTAGATCTTAAAACAAAACTTTATTACTTGGATCTCTATAAAAGTAGTGTATTCTTCATTTCTATCGGTTATTGCACGAGTTATTGGGCGTTTCTGAAGTTCTTACTTTTGGTAATACTTTCCTTCTCATTATCAAGACTTTGTGTATGTTATTTTAATATTTTTGTTTATTTTATTAGAAAAATGGGGAGTTCTGTACCTGATCGAAATGGCTTTGGTTCTGATTTTAAGGCTATACAAAGTAACTTGCCTTCTAGTATAGAAAGATCATCTGATTATTTACATTCCAAGTTGTTTCCAAGAAAAATGTCAAAAGAGACATGGTGTGTTCCAAATCCGGATTTTTTGGAAACGCTCAAGGAGGTTGAAAGTGTCATTGCAGGAAGCTGGGGCAAAGCATTGGCGATGCCATTAGACGATACAGCAGCAAGGTATGTTGGTCGTGGTAATAATATGTGGTAATGAATTGCTGGATTATAGGACAGAATTTTCATCTCTTTTCAAGTCATTCATGTGCATCAAACAGAAATCTAATCAATTAGTAAGCAATTATTGAACCTAGTATTCTATAGACATAGTCATTTTGTAAATTTAGATGGCATAAGTGTATAGTTTGCATAACACCAGCTTCTATAACCAGAGGTTCTTGGCTTAAATCTATTCATTGATGCAACTGGTCATCATAGAAATACTATAGAAATACTACCATCTAACTGCTCTTTTGTAAAAATGACTTTGGCCATTTGCCTGTAGCCAAATGAGTGAAATTGAGGTTGAACTGGCGTGGCGAAAAAGGGAAAACTTAAGTCTACAAGGCCAAATCTTAGTGTCATGACGTAACAAATCGATTTAACATGTAAAGTAACTTTGGAAACATAGCAATCAAGAAAACATAGCCTCGAAATGCTGGAATGGCAGCAATTTGAAGTCAGAAAAATATCACGTAATCTTTCTTAAGGTAGAAACAAATACTCTCTCGTCCCCCACCCTGCACTTCTGGCTTGGTTCACTTCATGTCTGAAAATGAGTAGCATCATACGTTTACTTTTAGCATTCAGTGAAGCAAAAATAAATGTTCATCAATTTCCTGTATTTACAGATATGCAAAGATAGCACAGACTATTAAAACTGCAGCGCCTCGGCTTCGTTTAATTTGGTGGCGTACATTGGAAAAGTTAGGGGAAACCCCAATATCCCACAAGGGGTATTCCGTCACCTTGGAAGAAGCAGCCGCCATCTGCCAAGCCGCTGGGAAGATATTTGCGTATTACTTCTTGTCACATCGTTGGGAGTCCAGGGAACACCCAGATCCTACTGGACACAAGAGTAGAATCTGTGCAAAGTATGGCGCGGAAAGGACACGTACATTTAATGAAGAGGTATTCTTCTGGATTGATTACACATGCATAGATCAAGATGGTGTACCTCCCTTTATCGCTGCCTTGCCATTGTACTGCTCAGGCGCGCAAGTAATTATGGTACCTTATCACGAGGAGTATGAGGAACGAGGCTGGTGTTTGGTTGAGAGGTTGGCTTACGCTGCATTAAATTGCCCTCTTCAGTTTGTTTGTGGAATGAAATACGTGGAGTATGCTAAGAAGAAAGGATGGAATCAATATCAAAGTTGTTTTACTTTTTTTAATGACTCGTCAGGCAAGCATTATTCATGGCTACGTACATTGGCCAATCCAGGGCTAGGCAAACTAGGGTATGAGTGTGATCGACCTCTTATTAAAAATCTAACCGAGCTATTGTTACGTCAGTGGGGGAAATGCTGGGTACGAGGGTCTAAGTGGCCCCCACCAGGCTCACTCGATAGATGCTCAACAACGGGGCAATATAATCCTGTAAGTTGGGGGAAGACAACAGTAAATGTAATTTTAATTAGTATGATTTGATTGATTTTAGGACGCTTTTGCTTGAAAGATATAAATTACTATGTCAGCACTGATAAAGACATGATCGTATGGAGGAATTAATAATTGAATGGATAAAGGAATGAATGAGTGAATGAATGAAAGAATGTATAAATGAATGGATGAAAGGATGAAAGAATAGATGAGTGAATGAATAAGTGAGTAACTGAGTACATGAACGAATGAATATATAAATGAATGAATCAATTAATATATATATGAATGAATTGATTAATAAGTGAATGAATGAATGGATGAAAGGATGAAAGAATAGATGAGTGAATGAATAAGTGAATAACTAAATGCATGCATGAATGAATATTTAAATGAATGAATAAGTGAATGAATGAATAAGTGAATGAATGAATAGGTGAATGAACGAGTGAATGTATGAATAAATGGATGAAAGGATGAACGAATGAGTGAATAAGTGAATGAATAAATACATGAATGAATAAATGCAGAATGTAGATAATTTGTCTTGATAAATACTTGAAAAATTTTCCGGCGTCTTTTCATCCTGACATTTATTTATTATCCTATCCCACAGAAAGTCATTAGTTCTTCCCTCTCTTCAAGTGATGCTCAACAGTCTCCAATGCCACTTCATTTGAAAGGCTTCAATCTTCTTCCGGACTTTGTCAAGCTATCACATCTATATATCAAAATGCTCTTATCCATTGCATTAAACAGCTTGAGTTTGGTCTTTAGGCGAATTGTTTTTGTTTTCCATACCTTGTCCAACTTTGTAACCACTCTTGTTGCTACCCCAATTCGTCACTTGACCTCACTGTTGCTGGACCAAGGTCGGTATTTGAAAAAGCCAATGGAAGTGTTCCCCTAAAAGGACTTGCTTAAAATGCCTGAAATATTCTCTGCTTTAGATGTGTCAAGCAGGGGTGGCAGAGACAGGGATTTGGGGGCTTCAGCCCTATACTTTTCGTTAGAGGTTATGTTGATTGTATGTAAAGTGATTTATCACTACTGGTTATCGCCTGTGATTGTATTCAATGTTGTTTGGAATAATTATTTAGTCTTGCTTTTGATTAGATTAAAACAAGGTTTTCTAAATTAGCCGTGTTTTGTAGTAAAGATTCACGCATTTTTCGTGCATAAAATCCATTATTTGTATTTTTCAAAACAATTTTTCTCTGTGCTTTTAAAAGTACAACTTTATTCTGCTTTGCACGACTCTTGACCTAAAGGATACAGAGCTGCAGTCCTAAGCACACACCTTCCCCCCAATTTGAAATTCAGTCTGTCGCCTCCTTCTTCAAGTATTAAAACCTTGTACGTTTTTCATTTGTGTTGTAATGAGAGTAAAGTCATCGCATCTCTGAGAAGCAAACCATACGTCTATGCTGGGGCCCGAACCCACGACTTTTCCGCTGTCTGGGCAGGCTTCTCTGATCACTGAGCTACCTAGACGATCCTTCTTAGAGGCAAATTGTGGGATGTCATGATTTGAAGATTGCGTCACTACAGACGTAGACTGAGGTCATATGTTACGAGCAGTAAACTTTTAGTCAGTAACCTATGATTCGAACCAGGGTCACGTCACCGCAAGCCATATATATTCTTCGTTATGCTTGCTAATGCGTTCGTCAACGAACAAACCAAGGATTGCACCATAGAATGATCAAGGATTAGAGCAAGAGATCATTGGAGGATCTTTGTATAACTGTTGCGTTTATCACACAACAGGTCACGTGTACATGTAGGAGACCATGGTTCGAATCACAAGTGGTTCATCATTACAACTTTTCCGCTAAAACTTCCCTCGGTTTATAATTTTGACACAAAAAACATCACTCAAAGTAATGCATGGCATTCCAGTCTGTTGAATCCGTCCAGTTCTTTAGTTGCTAGTATATCATAGTTTACAGTAAACCAGTTTACACTAAAAATTACCTTATTCTCACACCAATTCAGACGACACATATAATCTGAAATATTCAAACATACCAGTGCAATATTTAGCAACAATAAATATGCTTAACATGTACATAAGTACCAGAGAAAATTGAAATCCTATCAGTATTGTAGAAGTCATCGACACCTGACCAAAGCTTCGTTCATACTTGTACCGAGTTGCTTCTATTCCGACTCGTAAGTGCTACTGGTACAAAAGTATACCTCTTTCCTTGCAGGTACAACCCTGTATTGAATGGCAGGTAAAAAAGTGTACCTCGTTGTTTGCAGGTACAAACCTGTGTTAAACAGCAGGTAGAAAAGTGTACCTCTTTCCTTGCAGGTACAAACCTGTGTTAAACAGCAGGTAGAAAAGTGTACCTCTTTCCTTGCAGGTACAAACCTGTGTATCACGTGTGACTGAATAAGTAAGATCCGTTGCAAGTATAGAGGCAGCCCAAATTTGTTATGCGCAAACTTCATTTTGCTGATCAAGATAGCAACATCTCCTTAAATGGTTAGATATCGAAGCTGCCTGTTGAGGTGACTGCTGTTGCAGTTCCTTCAACTTATAAAACGACTGTAAGCTCACAAGATGAACGCTAGTCTCTTAGAGTGACAATTTTCTCAAAACGTATGCACCTGCGAATCGATCATGTTACATTTGAGGTAGGGCTCCAACTTTAAACTGGTATACAGCAGCTACTCGGATGGGACAATCAGGGGCTCAGAGATGAGTTCTCCAGGAGGGAGCAGGCGAAAGCAACTCCATTAAGATCAGAGGTTAACAAGATGGCTCCCGCCCCTGACTGACTATGTTACAACTCATAAACATCGGCCAGCCACCAACTATATTAAAACTGACCACATCAGATAAACACAGAAGAAGGGCAAATGGACTCCCCTACCAAAGGATAGCAAAGGTAGAAACAGCTTGACTCGATAAATCTGCCTTGTTTGTAGGCAAAGGACTTGACTTTTAAATTATCGCGTACTTAGTCATGCAATCAAATCAAAGATGTTTTCAAAAAGGCGCAATAAAACCATAAACAAGTACAAAGTATACTACCATGAGAAAACAAAATAAAGATTCAACGATTCATGTAACCCCTTGATAGTGGGGGTACATAAGCTATTGAAAGTCTATATGAAATTACTAAAACCGTGAAAAACAGTGAAAATAAATATCATTATTACAAAAAGGCCAAGTTATTTATTTTACCACAACCGCCGAGAATGTACTAGCCAGGGCAACTTCTTTGGGGCTAGTAGCGGAGTTATAAAATTATTGAGGGCTTGTCTGTCATATATTGGAATAAAATCGTCAAGCAGGGTGGTACATCAGAGTTTCCCTGGACCCAATTAAATTCTTGGCGGCCCTGACGTAAGCAGCATTTTGAAGAGTAGAGCAATCTACTTGAGATTTTTCCAGATACAAAGATTTATTAATGCGATATTGTGACGCCAAGTGATATACAAACTACAATACCTCACATCTTGGCTATGAGCTCATATGCTTTGATGTAGAGATAGCAATATAAATGAGCCTATCTAACATTGCTTAAAATACATACATAACTTTTCTTTGTATATATAACATATTTGGACTTGATTAGCTTGATTACATCTTCTTGTAAAAATCCAGAGCATTATCCACTTTGTGGAAGCTAAAGGGCATGTGTACAAAAGCCAGTCAATAACTTTGTCAAAAATGTACAGTTATATGAAAATTTCACAAAATACGGAAAAGTAATTTGTTTAAAACCTTGAGGTAACTCCTCCTATGGGTAAAGACAGACGCACCTTCAGACTGAAATTATATAAAGTATCAAGGATTTATATTCAAAGTATTACAGCCACTATTATGCGAATGAAGTGAGGTAAACGTGACCCATGTATTTGAGAGCATCGGACACTGATGTTTGCTATCAATGGAGCATGCTACGGATTAAAAAGCAGTAAACGACACAGTGTTTAAAAGCATTTATGCGCAAGGCTCTACTGAGAATAAAACCCGAGTCTAGATACAACATCGATCAACGTTTTTTGGAGGAAGAGAAAACAAAAGGGCAAAAGAAAAAGGCCAAAAAGAAAATAAGTAATGAGAATGAGAAGGATGAAAGTTTAGGAAAATTGAGAAAGAAGAAATAAAGCAAAAAAGCGACAAAGGAGGACAAACGGAATAACGATGATGGATAAAAAGAGATGGATAAAAAGAGATGGATAAAAAGAGATGGATAAAAAGAGATGGATAAAAAGAGATGGATAAAAAGAGATGGATAAAAAGAGATGGACAAAATTAGATGGATAAAAAGACATGGATAACAAGAAACAGTAACGGACGAACAAAACAGCAAAGACAAATCAAAAGTGAAGAGACAACGATAAAGGTGATGACTAGAAGATGAAAATCAGTCAGATAGAAAACTTTGAAAAATTAAAGACAAATTTATTTTTTCAAAGTGGAATGACATTGATGGTTGGTTGCTTTTCAGCGGCAGAGAAAAAGTGAATCAGACATGTTTTAACGTGCTAAAGAAAATGATGGAAAACAACTTAATTAGTATTGATTCTAGTAAAAAGAGCACAATGACCAGATCGTAGGCTTCTCTAATGTAATTCCAAAGCAGACTTTTTATAGTTGATTTAATAAAACCTTAGACAATATCATCACTAACATTTCATATTAGTCACCTAGAAACTTAACAACCATGCCCTAACATGATATTCTTATCGTGATAAATTCTGGTCGCTAAGTGAAATGTAGATAAGTAGGCAAGAGTTAACGATAGAAATCACCTTGCGTAGATACCAAGAGTTTGGAATCAAAGAACATTGGCTTTCATTATTTCTACTACCTTGGTAATGGTCAGGAAGGAAAAATGTTTGTTTTGAAAACGAGGTGTTCCTTTTGGCTTGCGGTCAGAAGAAATGCTACGGCAATATTCTATGACCAAAGTGGATCATTTGCAGACATATAAGGTAGTAGTAAGCAGTAGTCATTTACTTAAGAAATATGTAAATTGACGCATAAATATTCTCAGGGATGATGTTTTTCGCGTTCAAATGCCAGTTACCTCATTTGAACAGCATATTTAACGGGTAAAATGTCACAGTCACCAATTCTGGATAGCAAAAGCAGAAAAGCTGTTACTGTGAGCCGTGTTTTGGAGAAAACGTAGACCTTTAATCAATCCAATGTATGACAGTGTGCCTTTAAACCAATAACATGCATGACAGTGTCCCTTCCACCAATCAAATGCACGACAGTGTACCTCTAACCAATCATATACAAGACATTGTGCCTTTAAACCAATCAAATGCATGAAAGCGTGCCTTCAACCAATCATATACATGACAGTGTACCTTTAACCAATCATATACAAGACATTGTGCCTTTAAACGAATCAAATGCATATCAGTGTACCCTTAACCAATCATATACAAGTCATCGTGATTTAAAGCAGTCAAATGCACGATATTGTGCAAAGAAAAATAAAATAAATATACTTAGAATAACACATTTCCATTAATACAAGATAATGAACAATGAAGTTTAATCCCTGAATTTTACGGCTACATGAAAGGAACCGAATGATTAAAGCTAAGGAGGGCCTGCCTTTCAGTTACAACCTAAGAAAAATTAAAGACTTGCCACTACATTAGTGGCCATTGTGATGACGTGTATGACAATGTCACTTACGAATGTTCTATTATACCAAGTACATATAATTTCTCTTTAAGCATTGCAATGCACATCGTCTCACATTTCACACAAAATGACATATACTCTTAGAACTAAATATTCTTGCTCGTAATGTCACCAAAAATGCAATTTATGCTGGAAAATCTCCAAAGTTTAAGAGCCAATCGGGAATGTGCTTGATTTGCAGTGGGAATCTTGAGACAGTACATGACACAGATATGAACTCCAGTTGCCTTAATATTGACGATTGTAAAATATCATACTGACCAGCGGATATCTAGGAAACCTGGCTATGCTTGACGAAAACCAGTGTTGTTCATAGATCAGATTACACGAATTTTTGCCCAAATCTTGTTTATTAAGCGTCCTCCTAACTATGACTTGTGTACTATTTTTAAGCTCGGCATTCCCCATGAGGAAGCGCCGCGGACACTCTTGGATTATTTTGGTCCTGTGCAATGCAGCCCCATCTGCACACATCCATATTATTTTGTATAGTTTTGCCAATTTACTACAGAATACTTAGAGTTAGTATCTGGATTGTAAAATATGTCCATATTACAGCAGGGCGTGTGATATAGCCCGAATTATTTAGCAAAGACAACGTATCATACTCGGCTTTATTGGAAATATCATTATTGACTGGTTTAAAGTCAAATGGTACATCCGTTTCTACTGCGTTAGAGTCAATCCCTGGATCAGAGGTAGTTTTCTGCGACCTTGTGTAAGGTGTACTACTTGGCTGCATTTTTGTTGGATATGTGTTCGGTCTCTCTGTTGGTAATTTACCAATAATGCAGTCTGTTGCATCTGTGCAATTATAATGGCAATGTTCAGCACTGCATGCCATTCTACACGCACTGCCCAATTGGCAGACTTGACTACAGTATTTAGTCTGGGGGCCACAATACATTTCACACTGACTCCCATGGGAGCACACTTGTTCACATTGTTTTGCATTACAGTACATCATACGACAGTGATGAACAACGCATTTTTGAGTGCAGTTAAGTGTGTGAATTCCAGAACATTCCATATGATCACACTGTCCGCAAAACTGCTTTGTTATTTCTACATGTGAAGAAATATTTTTACACTTTCCATCAACGCAGTTTTGAAATGCAAAGTACTTAATATCCGAGTTGCTTGTCTCTGGTCGAGTGGCAACCAAATTGTCGCATTCTCCCTCAGAACAATCTTGTGTAGCAAAAGGAGATTCTGCGCTCACTTGAATGGCACGCGGCTTTCTCTTTGTCGAGTGCAGACTCTGAGTGCATGTCATTCCTGATCGACATTCCATGTTTTTACAAGATGAGGATTCACAGTATTGTTTGCACTCGTCATTGGTGGTGCAACTACAATTATCCTTGCAATCCCATTGCTCGCACCATCCAAAATACCGTTGCACGGTGGGATCACAAAGGGTTTCTGGTCTCGCTGCAACATACATGGATGAAACTATCCAGATAGAAATCAGGAAAATGATTCCTTGCTCAGCTGCGCCCATGACCAACAATCTGCAAAAATGAAACCAGAAAAGTCTTGTTATCGATACTCTGCATTATGTATGGAAAGCAGAAGGTACATTTAATCTCGAACAAAGACTGGGATTTTCAAAAACGGTATTTCTATTGTATGTTTCCTTCATCAAGGGTCCCCTGACAACCCTTAACACAACCAAAGCTGCACAAGAAATGTCACAGCGTGGAAAAGGACTGTATATACAGTTGGCAGCGCTATTGCATGAGAAATAATGACGACGCATGGGCACCAAAGAGAAAACCCTTTTTGTCGCCAGAATGCTGACTGATCTGTTAAAACATTTGATCTGCTCACGTTGATCTTCAAGCTCTTTAATCAAGCTATTATACTTTTGCTGTTTACATAGAGAGTTATCATGGAAATTTGATTCAAAGCCAACGGTTAGCTCCAGGATGTATAGGCACTTACTCGATACTTTTAAAATAAGGTCGGGACGTAATTCGTGCCCGGTTATGACTGAGGG
>JANTCA010004696.1:0-10092 GCA_024741275.1 Chironex yamaguchii
TATAATGTGTTAGAGCATGAGGGTTCCGTTTTACTTCTTTTTTCGTTATGAATTCGTACTTGTAACTTTTTTTTATTAAATAAATGTACTTATTTTCTTGCTCAGATTCGTCCAGAGGCACAACAAGCGGGGGTCTCACCTACAAGAGAAGCATGTTGGCAGTTTTTTGTTAACAAATGTGCCAATAATCTTCACATTGTTCTCGCAATGTCACCAGTTGGAGACATCCTGAAGACCCGCTGTCGCAATTTCCCTGGCTTGGTTAACAATACTAGTATAGACTGGTTCATGAAATGGCCAAAACAAGCACTGTTTGCTGTAGTATCGAAATTCTTAGAAAATGTAAGCATTCATGTTACACTTGATCCTGTCACAACCGACACTAGCTAGTGCTGTCTGTGACTATATGCATTGTCTACCATATTTTTCTAGCAATTACTTAAAGCAAATGTGTTTTTACTAGAAATTTATTATTTCTATCAACACTTGTATGTGTTAGAATCTCTGTTTTTATGTCACATTGATGGATGCTAAATCGTAGTAAGTAATATATAGAATATTTAAAAATTTAACAAACAGCGACATTGAAAGCATAATGTGATGCGTACGTGTGTTATTAGATTTGTTATAGTTATATGATAATACTAGAGTTTCCAGGAAAATGTTGATATTTGCTTTGCCTTTGCTACTTGCAAAAGCTACAAAAGTTTTTTTTATCTCGGATTAAATAATGATGCAGAAGATGACATTCCTAACAAAAAGTGTACTAAAATCACTCAGCATGAATGTGCAATTCGTTAGGGATTTGATGTCTTTATGTTGATACGGACTTGTTTATCATCCATTCCACAAGACCTGTTCAATGCATTGCTATATTGACTATGCACTTGCCTTGGCTAGTTATTGATAATTAGTTTACTTTTCACTGTTTATTATACAGGACGATCGTATTCCAGAAGACCATAAAGACAATGTAATAAATCATATTGTTATGGTGCATGAATCAGTTGGAGATCACAGCAAATTGTTTCTTCAAAAGCTAAGGAGGGTTAACTACGTGACTCCTAAAAATTACCTTGATTTTATTAACACATATACCAAGTTGTTGGAGGAAAAAGACAAATACGTTTTAGATCAGGTAAAACGTCTTGTGATGTTTGCTTAGACGTTATACAACTGGCACTTTAGCCAGCAATAATAATCGGTGTGCACCTCTGTTGTGCATATTAGACATAATTCCCAATTCACGTTTTATGGTCTTTTAATTCTTATTCTGTGAAATTCGTTTAAAAGGGACTTAAAAAGTATACTGGGGATATCAAGTGAAGTAGTTTCATGAATCATTCGGCATAGTGGCAGCACAATCACTATTTAATTTAATTAAATTAATTACTGTGAATGTCAAAACTAGTTTCCTTTTTATGCTTCTTGAATCGTGGTTTTGTTTTGTGTAATCTGTCGTGTTTTGGGGTGTGGCTTTTGGTTTTTTTTACCTGGGTAACTCATCACGAGATCGAGCAACCACTTCCGAGTAACGATGTGAACTTGGAACAGAAGAAATCCAGGAAAGTAATAGGAGTGACGAAGAAGACAGGTAATGGTAAATGCTGAAAATATGAAGATCATTTATAAGACTAAAGCATTTAGCAAAGCATAGCTTCCACAGTTTTCGATGACTTTATGTTTGCTCTTCCATGTCTCCTACTAATCGTCACAGGCTTTTTCCAGCTTACGTGAACGAACCTCACATTCTATATAAAAGTCGACAGGGTGGGTATGTGTTAAGGACAGAAATTAAAGTATGAGTTTGACCACCTGGGCATCAAACCCGTGTCTCACTACTTCAAATTTGACGCCTTTCGTACTGAGCTAAACAGCTCAATAGGAAAGGTCGAAAAACTATCAGTCATTCAACCCCGATCGTCTGCCCGTTATTGGGTGTCTGTATACTGGTGTATACGCTTTACAAGCGGCATGTTTTGTGCCTACAAGGCATCCATTTATCATCGTTTGCATTAATTCCATATAGAAGTCGACATGGTAGTCTTGTTTTAACAACAGAAATTAGAGTATGAGTATGACCACCGGGGCATGCAACCCTGGGTCTCACGAACTTCACATTCTGTCAGCTTGTAATATCTCGTTGTTGATAAAGTAATTTCATGTGCATGAACTGTTTGGATTTTGAATATAATTCAATAATTGATCGATTTCAGTGTCATAGGTTGGACGGGGGTCTAAGCAAGTTACTTGCCGCCAGTGAGCAACTAAATGAGTTGAATGCCAAACTGGAAGTACAGAAAGTTGCTGTAACGGAGAAAACTGAAGCTTGTGATAAGCTCTTGGCAGAGATCGCAGAAAGAAGAGAGGTAGCCAATGAAAAGAAAGAATTGGCTGTTGGGAAGAAGTCCGAGATAGAAGCTCAGAATGTTCAAATAGTTAAAGAGAAGGTGAGACATGTATTTTCTGCTTTTGTTTCATTAAAGATATCTGATCATTTGATAAATTATATTTATGATGCTGCATCTCGCTGGAAAATGACATATTAGAGTGTATTTTCATTTTTGTAGGCTGAGGCCGAAGAAGCTTTGCAGGAAGCATTACCAGCACTGGAAGAAGCCAAGCTTGCATTGTCTGATCTTGATCGTTCTGATGTCACTGAAATCAGGTGTGTTTGCTTTGTTTCCCATTAGACACTGCTCGAAACTTCACTTCGATAAGTAAAACGAAGATTTCATTTTGAAGATTTGTCACTCGTTTTCTAGTTATGTATTGCCACCAGAACTTACTTAGCGTTTTCAAGAAACACATTCTGCAAGGAAACCATTTTCGGGTCACTTATTAAAGCATTTAAGAAGAGAGACAGGTAAGTAAGCAGGTAAGAAATTACTTGCTAGGTCAACCAAGCGTAGCAGATTGCCCTCTTGTATCGGGACAATGGGTGGCAATGCATTTAGTAACTTTACTTCGCTTTTCATCAGATGGCCACCTTGTCTAATTTTAACTGATAAATGTACAACTGGTAACTTATGAATACAATAAAATACATACTGTTGTAAAGGCAATGGCCAATAACCAGACCACGTGCACGATAGAATAATTGGGGTAAAACGGAGAAATATTTCAGCTAAGCATTTTGAGCTAAGTAGGGTGTCATGTGTTGCGGATGGAGGACTCTGGTTTTAATTACAAGTTGTCGATCAATGCAACCTTCCCTTTGCTTTCACCATGAGACCACCATGCTACCTTTTTCTGGAACTACAGTTCCTTTTCAACGTAGCCAGTTGACACATTTTCCGTTTTTCAATCATAGTTACGTGCATCTTTGCTTTGCGAACTTTGCTAGCCAGGTAGAGACTTTCAGTAGCAATGACCAGGAAGCCTCCGTTGCCTGTCACAATCGTTTCAGTTGCGAATACTAACCATCAATACCGGCTGGCACTCATTGGTTTGTGCTTCAGCTTTAATTATATGCGATATATTTTGTATTCCTAGTGGAGTCTGTGAATGCGGCTGAGACAACTTCACACAAAACCTTTGAGTGGGCTTTCGGTCTTCCTGCTGGTCCGAGCTTGCGTTCGACCTGTAAATATTTAGTTTAGTACCAAATACTTCCAGATATTATGCAGTCTATTGAAGGCTTGCGCTACAAGGCTACAACTATGCAATATAATTTGTGAATTATTTAAATGCATAGTTTATTTGCCATTGGCTCGCCAGACCAACTAGAGCTGCATCCTTATTTTGATAAGACCTAGAGCAAATACGTTACTTACAAATTTGCATCAAGTCTTCCTTTTTTACTCGTATACTACTACAAGTGACAGGCTAGTCGTAGGTTTATTTTTTGTTAGCAGTGGGCTACATTGAATTAGAGAAGAATGCAGGTGACTATGTTTCGCAAATTGTTGAAATAGTAATGTGTTGGAATAGAGGGAAAACGAGAACCAGGTGAAAGAGGAACTCAGTGCTTGTGGGATATTACAATGCCAATTACACAATTGTGGAAAAGTCATGAATTCTGTATATCATAACACTATATTAGGATATTGGGTTCACAAATAAAAGGAGAAGAGTTGCTGCAACTCTATAATCACTGATTGCAATGCCTGGCGCCACGGCTAACCTCATAACGAGCTCTTTGTCAAATTAAGTTTCCAGTTTTCTCATGAATCATTCTTAGTATCATGCGGTAGTACCTTAGTAAAGGTTTTAAAAACTGTGTATTTGGAGTGTATCTTTATAGCTATTGCAGCTATTGATAGTTTTAGAAGCTGTCAGGAAGACATGTTCTCATTTACCCTGAAAGAATTACCCTCAAAGCTTCGTCATGTTACCGAGAACTCAACTTTCAGAGTATCACTTAATATATTTGAACTTATAGAAGTAAATTACGTGTATTGCAATTTCGAGTTTGTTTTGATTTCAGGTCATTTGCCAAGCCTCCAAAACCAGTTCAAACTGTATCCGAATGTATTGTTATTTTACGTGGAATAAAAGAAGTTTCATGGAAGTCAGCAAAAGCAATGATGTCTGAGGCAAACTTCTTAAGGTCTCTTACCGAATTAGATGTCGATGGTATAACTGGACCTCAGGTGAGTAAATCGTGAGGAGGAACTAATATTTAACAGTAATTATTCCAACTAAATTTTACATATATTAGTTTCATAATTGTTCGTCATGTTTGAGTATGAACATTTTCTCAATTATTATCTTTAAACAAAAACAATTTATGTATTTATCGCAAACATTTGTGGTAACGGATTGTGTTAGGAAAGTTCCATATCATTCTTTAAACAGTTATTTGTTAAAAAGCAATGACGTGTTCACGTTTTCGTCCATGTTTCGATATGGATCGATTTGGATTCCTGTCGCCGTAACGAAATATCTTTTGTGGGGGAAGGTTATAGGAGTAGATTTACATAAAGAGGTTATGTCCCTGTAAGGTCTCTGATGCTGGTATCGCTTGTGAGCTACGTTCAAGGACACGCCTGCTAGTCTAAAAAGCGATTTAACTCCCAAACTGCTACTAATTGCATTGTTTTGATACATCACTGACTTCTTTGGCTGCCTAATGTTCCCATTTCTTTCACAATGAACAGTGACTGTAATGATCATGGAAGAATGTAAGCTAGGTTAAGTATGCTGTTATATTTTGAATTTTTAGGTAAAGACAGTCAAAACTCTTCTAAAAGAAATGAACATTACAATGGATGAGATGAAAGAAATTAGTAAAGCTGGAGCAGGATTGTTTAAGTTTGTCAATGCTGTGATGGGATATTGCAACGTTGCGCGAGAAATCAAACCAAAGAGGGAAAAGGTTTATATAATACTGTTGTTTCATTTTGTTTTGCTACTGTTGTTATATATTGTATATTAGCAAATAAAAGTGTGAAACGCTGTGTTAAAAGGTATTGTCGATGCATGGAATTTTATTTGTTGCCCATCCCAATCCTTTTGTCAAGTGAATAAGACGGGTTATAATAATACGAGCCACGGGTTATGAGTTAAAATCCCCATTATCACCCCCACAAACCACTAGTATGAGAAGGTAACAAGAATCTGCTCACAAGATCTCAGTTACTAGTACATTTCTTGACCTTGGAACGAAGATCAGCCTACATTGCTTAAACATTCTCGGTAAAGCAAAATATACCACCTTTTCTAAGCTCTGTTTCTGTGGCAGCTCTGTCTTCAGTTTCATTCGTAACTTAGCGGTTTTGCAATTTTTGTCTTCAGTATTAGCAGTATTTTTCATTTACTTTATCAATGTATGTATCATATTTATTTGTTAGGTTGCCAAGCTAGAGAGGAATTTTTTGATGAGCAAACGTGAGCTAGATAAGATTGAAAAAGAAGTTGCGAAGATCGAAGATGAGTTAAAGCGGCTTGGTTTGAAATACGAAGAAGCCATGAAAGAAAGTAGAAGCCTTCAAGAAGAAGCTGAAATCATGGAGAGACGGCTGATTGCAGCGGATAAGCTTATTTCTGGGCTTGGGTCCGAGAAACTAAGGTAAAATGGCATGTGCACTCTCTAGCGGCTTACAGTTGAATAATTTTAACAGGAACAAAAAAGTTACAGCATTTATTGCGGGTAATGACTAAAATTCCTGCTCCCTAAAACGCATGTCATTGTTGCTCGGAATGGCAGAATGGTACATTTTTATAACAGGTTCGAGTGATTTTAAACTCTATTGAAAACTATCCTGCGGAGGGCAGAATGTGTCCATTCAACGTATGGGATTACTCAACTTGGAGAGGTCTCCGGTGTGGTTTCAGTAGGTTGCGGTGATACCACGGACTTCCTTCGTTAGCGGGGTTGCCATGAATCGATAGTTGGTACAAAGTCGGCATGATAAGTAGGTATCTGGTTCGGGTCCTAGTCGATGTAGTAAATCTCTCATTTCTTCAAATTCGCGTTACATAAAAAGCTGGTTTAGCAGTTTGAGTATGCCAACAAACCAAAGACGGATCGAAGGTCTTTAGGCGCCAGAAGTTATTGCAAATTGATGAACAGGAGTAAGGAAATTATTTCCTGCTCTTTCCGTTTGGTTGATAGGGAGCCCGTTTTCTTTAGGCTTTGGCTCATACGGACGTGAAAGCATTGTGGTTCCTAGACCAGGTTTGGCTCACTGGGAGCAACCATGGTATTTCCCATAAGTACTAAACGCTAAGCTCAAAATGTATGTACCATTCAATGGTAATAAATGATGCAAACTCAATTATTTAAGTTACCAAGGTACCGTCTGCTCAAATGTCACACAGCAAAGGCAATAGTTGCGATCCTGCGCTAGATGACGTTATGATAATCTTGTTTTTGTCAGATGGACTGAAGATTTAGAAGAGTTGAAGCGACAGAGGACACGCCTTCTTGGAGATTGCCTTCTTGGGGCTGCATTTCTGAGTTATCTGGGTGCATTTAGCTGGGATTTCCGAAGTGATCTATTAAGAGACACTTGGGAAAAGGATATTTTGGAGAAAGAGATTCCACTCAGCCAACCTTTTCGACTGGATACATTATTGACGAGTGATGTTGAAATAAGTAGATGGACGTCGGAAGGTCTACCACCAGATGAGCTTTCAATTGAAAATGGAATTTTAACAACGCAAGCCAGCAGATATCCTCTATGTATCGATCCTCAGCAACAAGCCTTAAATTGGATAAGAAGAAAGGAGGAAAAAAATAATTTAAAGGTAGGTCGTAAAAACGTAATTAGCCCAATTAAAATCAACCATCATGTAACGAAATCGTGCTATCAAAGTGCTAGCGTGAGTCGTAGACTCCACGATGAATATGAACGTGCTAACAAGAAGCACCTGTCTTTTGTTTCCATTTCGCATCATGCTATCAAACGCTTTTAATAAAGCTTCACAAATCATGGAGGTTTGTTACAAATATGTAAACAGAGTATTTTTGTCATCTCTTATGTATTCAGCATTTTCTATACAAATTTAACTGTCTTACTTTTTTCCTCTGTTTTCCGCCTCGAATATTTTGCTATTTAAGGTTAAACTCGCTCAGTAGATAAAATTCCAAATTTTGTATGCGTTTCACGGTATGCACCACAACAATGCTTACATAGGTCGAGCTTAGTGCCACGTGCAGGTGCGAGCCCCCAGAACATTTGAGTATATCGGCCATTGCAGGGAATAAATTGTCTAGCCCTTCTAGACCTGAACTTACCAAAAATCAAAAGAACACACGTTTGCTTCTTTCTAGGTACTAGCTTTCTTTTACGGCCCTATATATCTATCCATCATCAGGTCTTTGTACCATCTGTTCTTTCTAGTTTTACACCATGTATCGCCGAAAACAACTATGTATATTTTTGTAACTAAAGTGCACAATAATTTACTTTTTTGATGATGTTAAAAGGTTTTGTGGAAGTGCCAGTAAAAAGGAAAGAAATATTAAAGGCATTCTTCCTACTTCGAGAATTATCAGCCTGGTTATTAATCATCAGATTACCTTTTTCTACTAGTAAATCTATTGCAATTTAAAATTTAAGAATTCCAAGTGCTGATACTAAATTGCTTGTGATGTTTTCTCTTCTCCAGGTCATCACATTTAATGATCCAGACTTTCTAAAGCAATTGGAACTGGCAATAAAATACGGATTCCCTGTGCTGTTCAAGGACGTGGATGAGTATATTGATCCAGTCATAGATAACGTCCTGGAAAAGAACATTAAAGGTATTTGACACGATTGTCACTGTAGTTTGTCAGCAATTTCTTCTATTCACAGGCAAACTACGGCTAGAAGACTTTCACTGCACACGCTTTCCCTTCTCAAACTTTATTCATGGACCTATTACATACACGCTAGAATGATCTTTGTCAACTTTGCTGTCAACTTAAAAATGGTGTAGAATAGTTGTTGTCCGAAGTTGAGGAGAAAGCTTTGTCGCTTTTCTCATGCTCTATTTCGGGTAACATTCAATTTTTTTTACGCCCATAGTGAGGGTAATGTACTTTTTATGATAATAATTTGTTCAGTTTTCTATTGATGCAGTAGGCGAAATACTGGAGCTATAATCTCTTTGTTCTGGACTTCAAGTGCAATAGAATTGCCAAGAGTAGCATAAGGGGCTTGTAGATGCGACATTGTCTAAACCCCCCTGCCCCGTATGTTTGCATGCTGTGCTTTTGCTTTTGCCCCTTTCTCATTTTGTTTTTCTTTACAGGAGAGCCTGGTCGTCAAAGTGTTTTGCTTGGTGATAAAGAAGTAGATTACGATCCTGCATTCAAGATGTATCTAAATACGAAGCTCTCTAATCCTAAATTTACTCCTGCGCACTTTGGAAAATGCATGGTAGTGAACTACACCGTAACACTTAAGGTCTGTACTTTCCCGACTTTCTCCTTGATGTATTTCAAATTTGAGATGCGTGTCCTTACGCCATGAGTAGCTTTAATTATTGCATTTGATAAGATGACGCCAGAGGAGCCAGTACCACGACATCAGAAGGGACCACTTCGCAGTTTCTGACGATGTTGCTCCAATGAATTTCTGAATTAAGGAAGCTACCATTTTGGCGTGTTTCTGGCTCGCTGTCATCAACTGTTAAGACCTTTGATGTATCCAACAAAGGAATTAGGTTTGACGGATTTATGAAAATGGCAATATGTAAGCTGATGCTCCCATCCTTATTTTATTTTTTTTACTTAACGGTTTTCTGTGTAAGGGTTCCTGTATTAAGTTGCTGTTTGCGTTTGATTACCTATTATCTTGAGGTCCAAAGGTGTTGAATATTTTGTTTTATTTAGGGACTGGAGGATCAGTTGCTCAGTGTTATCGTTGGCTTTGAACGAAAAGAATTAGAGGAACAGAGGGAACGACTCATTCAAGAAACAAGGTTAGTTTTTCTTTTTGCCAATGAACAGTGTCACACACGAGTCTTCTTTGGAACGCTACATAAAGTCTATATAATGCTTATTATGAAAAATAATGCTGCATAGCCTACTTGCTAGGTTTTACTAATTTTTCTTTGAAGTATGATCTGGACTGTTCTTGGCCTGCCTCTGTAATCTTTCCTCTATCAGTAGCATTTGCCCCATTTTCTAACGATCGTTTTTATTTTCATACAGTGATAACAAACGGCTTCTAAAGGATCTGGAAGATACTTTGCTTCGTGAGCTGGCCACATCTACTGGTAATATGTTAGACAATGCTGAGCTTGTACAAACATTAGAAGAAACAAAGTCCAAGGCAACAGAGGTATTACCAAATATACAAACAGAGGTCCAATTGTTCCTTAATAGAACTTTAGAATACTGTGACTTTGATCAAGATAGCATTTTACGTAGTATGAAGCAATATTGGTGTTTTTGTCCTAAAGGGATTTATGCTGACACTGTTCAGGTAGATGGCGTAATCCAAGTAGTAGAGCCCCGGTTTGTTATTCTTCAGTCTCATTAACAAGAGGGCCTGGTTCGAATCCCCGTATAGATGGATTTTTTCAACTTCCCTGCATGTACTGTCGCCTGACTGTTCTGTTGTAAGGGTGACGTTGATCACGTTTGAAGGTAAAAAAGGTCACAAATTGGCTTAAATGCCATGAATGAAGAAGTAAAAAATTGGCGTCAGGCGC
>JANTCA010004697.1:0-10092 GCA_024741275.1 Chironex yamaguchii
GTCGACTGACTGGGAAGACAATGATCAACTGACAGGCAAGGAAATGATCGACTGACAGGGAAGGCAATGGTCGACTGACTGGGAAGACAATGATCAACTGACAGGGAAGTCATTGGTTAGCTGACAGGGAAGGCAATAGTCGACTGACTGGGAAGACAATGATCAACTGACAGGGAAGGAAATGGTCGACTGACAGGGAAGGCAATGGTCGATTGACAGGAAGGCAATGATCAATTGACCGAGAAGGCAATGGTCGACTGAAAGGGAAGGGAATGGTCGACTGACAGGGAAGGCAATGTCCGACTGACAGGGAAGGCAATGATCAATTGACCGAGAAGGCAATGGTCGACTGAAAGGGAAGGCAATGTTCGATTGACAAGGAAGGCGATGGTGGACTGACAGGGAAGGGAATGATTCATGGATGTGAAAGGCAATGATCAATTGACTGGGAAGGCAATGGTCGACTTAAGGGAAGGCAATGATCAATTGACCGGGAAGGCAATGATCAATTGACATGGAAGGCAATGGTCGACTGACAGGGAAGGCAATGTCCGACTGACAGGGAAGGCAATGGCCAACTGACAGGGAAGTGAATGGTCGATTGACAGGGAAGGCAATGATCAATTGACCGAGAAGGCAATGGTCAATTGACCGGGAAGGCAATGGTCGGCTGAAAGGGAAGGCAATGGTCGACTGTACAGGGAAGGCAATGGTCGACTGACAGGGAAGGCAATGGTCGACTGACAGGGAAGGCAATGGTCGACTGACAGGGAAGGGAATGATCGACTGACAGGGAAGGCAATGGTCAATTGACAAGAAAGGTAACGGTCGACTGACAGGGAAGGGAATGGTCGATTGACAGGGAGGGCAATGATCAATTGACCGAGAAGGCAATGGACGAGTGACACGGAAAGAAATGGTCAATTGAAAGGGAAGGCAATGGTCGACTGACAGGGAAGGCAATGGTCGACTGACAGGGAGGAAGGTAATGGTTGATTGACAAGGAAGGTAACGGTCGACTGACAGGGAAGGTAACAGTCGACTGACAAGGAAGGCAATGGCCAATTGACGAGGAAGGTAATGATTGATTGACAGGGAAGGCTGTCAGTTGCTATAGTATTGTGACAATAAGTCATTTGTAAGACCAATTGTTTTTAGGTAAGTAACTATAGTAGTCGCATTGGGAAATACATGCATGGGTGTCGTGCCTCAGAGCGCATCCCTTTTAAGTTATCACTAACTATGATAAAGTGTTTTTAAGTTTAAACAGAGTTCAGTTGCGAGCTGAACACATTGAAGAAAGGACGTTTTGCCTTGGCCTACCATGCGCTCGTTAAACAGGTTATGGGCCCAGTATAACAGTACAGTTTTTAGTCTAAAACAAAGTGCCTAAGAGTCAAGTTTTATTATGGCATCGTCAAGTAAAGCTCAATATAAAGTTGGATTAAAAATAGACAAATTTGATGGTAATGGCTGGTTTATGTGGAAGCACAAGATGCAGATGATGCTTGTTAGCAGTGATTTGTGGGACGTTGTAGGTGGAGATGATCCGATGCCAGAGCAGAACGAGGATCCTCAGAAAATTCGTAAATGGAGGAAAAGAAGGCCCAAGCAGAGATCAGTCTTCATCTTTCCGATGCTCGGCTGCCACTCGTTATGTGACACAAGGCAAGCGTGGACATGTGGAATGGATTTTGTACTCAATGCCAACATAAGTCGATGCAGAATGTCATTTTCAACAAAAGGAAGTACAGGGACGCAAACATGAAGGAAGGAGACGACAGGCTATGTCATATCAACAAACACCAAGAAATTGTTGATCAGCTGATTGCCGTGGCGCTGAAGTATCAGAAGAAAGGCAGGTATGGGAGCTTTTTTTAAGTCTTCCAGAGTCATACGCACATTTAGTAAACGCTCATGAGTTAAGTGACAGTCTAACTCTCCAATACCTTCAGCAACGTTTGCTGATGGAGGATCAGAAACGAAAGGAATGTGCAAATTTATGAGTCAAAGTACCAGTTTCAAGTAGGAACCTTAATTCTTCATGTGGACAAGGTGCTGTCGAGCGTGGTCATGAACGCGGAAATTTCCGCACTTTGTTTCGTAACCCCCGAAGTCGATTTCCCTTAAAGTATTTCAATTTTAAGGCTTCAGGGCATATTGCAAAGGACTGTCGATAAGGGAATGATCACGACAATGCTAGTATTGCAAATTTTAATGCTGGAAGAAATTTAAGAGCATTTTATATCTCTAGTATGCTTGTGAATGATGCTAAGCTCATCACAACATACGTGCTGTGACAGAAATTTGCTCGTTTATTACGTAGAACTTCAGTCTCCCGAGAAAGTAAGGTTAGCCAATAATGAATTTGTACTTGGTATTGGCGTAGGAAATGTCAAGTGGAAATGTAGTACTTCACAAGACTGTATTTCTATTGAAAATGTATTGTTTGTACCCGATTTGGGTCAGAATTTGATATCTGTATAAAGCATATAGATATCAAGCATCATTATATTAGGGATGTTGCTGAGTCTGGAATTGTAAGACTTCTGTATTGTCCAACTGAACGCATGGTCGCAGATGTTCTTACTAAAACTCTGAGTAAAGGACTGGAAAATTTCAAAATTGAATGAGAGTTGTGAAACTAAACTTCTAATACCCATGAATTGTACTGTCTAGTGGTAGAAGAAGTTTCAGTAGCTATGGAATTGCGACAATAAGTCATTTGTAATACTAATTGTCTTAACGTATGTAATTAAATATAGGAAATATATGTGTGCGTGTCGTCAGTGAGGGCCCATCCCTTTTAAATTTCCACTAATTTCCACTACGTTAAAGTGGTCTTTAATATAATAGAGTTCAGTTGAGAGCTGAACAAATTAAAGAAACGACGTTTTGCCTTGGAATTCCATGCGCACATTGAACAGGGAAGGCCAAGGGTGATTGATAGGGAAGCTGATGATCAACTGACAGGGAAGGGAATGGACGAGTGACACGGAAAGAAATGGTCAATTGAAAGGCAAGGCAATAGTCGACTGACAAGGAAGGCAATGATCAATTGACATGGAAGGCAATGGTCGACTGACAGGGAAGGGAATGGTCGATTGACAGGGAAGGCAATGGTCGATTGACAGGGAAGGCAATGGTCGATTGACAGGGAAGGCAATGGCCGATTGACAGGAAAGGCAATGGTGGACTGATGGGGAAGGCAATGGTCGATTGACAGGAGAAGCAAAGGCCGATTGACAGGAAAGGCAATGGCCGATTGACAGGAAAGGCAATGGTGGACTGATGGGGAAGGCAATGTTCGATTGACAGGAGAAGCAAAGGCCGATTGACAGGAAAGGCAACGTTGGCCTGACAGGGGAGGCAATGATCAATTTAGGGGGAAGGCTATGGTTACTGAGAGGAAAGGCAATGATTGACTGACAGGCAAGGCAATGGCCGATTGACAGGGGAGGCCATAATTTTTAATTAATTCATGCTTTTCAGATCATCAAATCACAAAGACTTGCAAAACGTAATGTCATGACATTTAACTGTGCTTCCAGCACCAATCAGACTTTGAACAGAACAATGTACGATGATTAACCAACAGATGAACAAAGCCATGTCGTCATACTAACTAACTAACTATAAACACGAACAGCAAAGAATGATAAACCGGATTCCTGAATGTCTCAATCCTGTGTTAAATAAGATTCACAAACGTGTCGTTTCTTTTGAATTTTCCATGCTAATAAAATCCCTTACAACATCAAAAACAAATCGAAACTGCGATTCCGTTTCGATGAAGTAAGGGTGATGTAGTCTCAATTCTGAAACGATCTGCGGAATGTTTACACTTCGGCGGCGTAAATATGTTTTTGCTGCTGCTAAAATAGCCGCGAATACTCCGCTGCGGCCAAGGCCATCACTGCAGTGTATAATAATCGGAGGATCAATGTCGGAGGCGTGGTTGTTTAACAACAAATCCACCAAAGCGAGAACTGGTCCTCTTGTGTTTGGTATATTTCGATCTGGCCAACCATGTAAATGATAATGTTGTACCTCTTTTTCTTCCTCATACTTATTTTTGTTGGACAGGTTAAATTCCCGCTTGGTCACTCCAGATATTGGACTGCTTTCAAGCTCCAAACTAATTTTAAGGTCTCCATGCGTGAGGCTCTGTGTATCCGCGGTGGGCCAATATTCAGGAAACACCCCTGCGTCCTCATGGGTCTCATTCAGCATTACTATAACTTTAGCACTACAATCCTGGACCATTTTCCAAAAGTCAGCCATGGTCATCCCAAATGGCGCCTGCGTAGTGATAATGCGCAATTTGGAACTCAAGTCGTCAAACGATGTTGCATTGATGTAGTCTGATTCCTTGTCATTGCTTACCGAGTCAAATTTCCAGCGGTGTTTATCGGTCGGTACTTTGTTCGAGTACCGATTCTTGTATTCATTTATTGGTTTATGGCCGTCAAATTTGTCAAAGTAGGCAGGAGACGGAACGGAACGATTTTGTTGTTTGAATAATTTGCGGAAGCCTGTATAGCCAGTTACCGAATCAATGCTGTTCAAGCGCTCTATAACTGTGTCCATATTGGAATTTGTCATTTCTACTTCGGATTGAACATGTGTTAATGCTTCGACAACAACTTCGTGAAGAAGTTCATATTGCTCAACTGTTTTCACCATGTTGACTCGCTGTCGTCTTAAATGATTAACAAAATTGAAAATGTCAACTGACCTTGATGTCTTCGCATTATCCAGAATTGAGTCCAACGCAATGAAGGCTCCTGTTCGTCCAATACCAGCACTGTACGGAGAATGAGAAAGTGGGCAAAAATTAAAAAATGGCTCACACAACGTAGAAGTAACACGAAAATCAATAAAATCAATATTTTAAATGTTTCTGGATGGTATAAAAGGTAAATATTATTTTAAATAATGGAATCAAGCAACATGTCCCAAGGCACATGTCCCAAGACATGTCCCAAGACACATGTCCCAAAACACATGTCCCAAGACACATGTCCCAAGACATGTCCCAAGACACATGTCCCAAGACGCATGTCCCAAGACGCATGTCCCAAGACGCATGTCCCAAGAGGCATGTCCCAAGACGCATGTCCCAAGAGGCATGTCCCAAGACGCATGTCCCAAGACGCATGTCCCAAGACGCATGTCCCAAGACGCATGTCCCAAGACGCATGTCCCAAGACACATGTCCCAAGACACATGTCTCAAGACACATGTCCCAAGACACATCCGCATAAGGTCTGCTAGCATGTACAAGCAACTTTGCAATCATGTAAGTTATGCCTATAGCTAATCAATGTGCCTCTGCTATACGACTGCATCTGTCAAACAACCTATCCCTTGGCTTTTGGTACTGTGATGAGTTTATTGTAGTTGTTGCAATAGCCAGGATCGACATCTCATCTTCATACTTTGGAGACGATTTACATTAGGGAGTATAAACGCAGTCTCTGAAGACAGGCAATTTGTTGCTTCACCAGTCCTTTGCCTTTTATCTATTCCCTTGACACATCTTGTTTGGTGTTTTTCGTTCCTTCGTGCGTTACTGTTCTCCTGTAAAGTTGTTGCTTCCTGCTTTTTCTCATTTCGTAGCAAAGGCTACGGGGGAAAATCGACTTCGGTTTCAATGTTGGCTTTTTTAGTCTGATGATTGCAGATCAAGCCCTGTCGGTTCCCACTAGGTACAGCTATTGTTGTAATGCTCCACTCTTGACAATACATTCAAACCGAAACGAAAGTTCTGTTTACTCAATGAATGTACTCTCAAGAGTGGATCATTACCATAATAGCTGCACCTAGTGGGAGCCGACAGGGCTCGAACTGTAACACCCAGACGTCACAGCACAAAGGTTTGGTGAAGGACATTCAAAGTCCTTGGTATCACGAGACGCAACCCCGTAGTGGGAAATGGGAAATTGATTAATTTTTCTGTGTTTCGGCTTAAGCCTTCATCAGTGTCAGATATAAGTAGTATCTCGACAGACACACTGCTTTTCATATATTTGTCAAGGGTGGAGCATTACCACAATAGCTGCACTAAGTGGGAGTAGGCCGGGCTCGAACTGGCAACCCTCAGACTCAAAAGCCAACACTCAAACCTCCATGCCATCACGGCACAAAGGTTTGGTGAAGGACATTTAACCTCTCTCTCTATATATGAGAATGAATGGCAAATGTGCTACTAATACATGATGCAGACAGGCACACTGAAATATAAACATCAACAGAATAACTTGGCCATCAACAGATAATCAGTGACAAGAACGTACCCACAATGCACAAGTATTCTCCCATGCGATTGTGCATGCCAATGTCTCATCTCTCGACGGAATGTGAGCAACATTTGTGCCGCCCCAGGTGTGTCCTTTGTTGGCCATTCCAGCAAATGATACTGTCTAATATCTCGAAGAGGTTCTTGCTTATATTGCACGACAAACGGACGCATGATAAAGTTTTCAGCAACTTCTGGTACTTTAGCACTCACGTGGACGTTTCCATAACGCGGGATATCTGCCTCGTTCGAGCTTGGCCAGTAACAGTTAAACTGTGGCGTACCATTTTGAGTTAATTCTCCAATAGCAATAATCGTACGAACTTCCTCTTGCCAAATCATTTCCCAGAAGTCTTTAAAATGAGGTTTCAGGGGTCCTTGTGCCGCTATATAAAATCGTTCCTGCAAATAACTGTCAATATAGCTGGCATTAATATAATCAGAACGGCCTTTTCTGTCTAATCGTAAAATTACTCTCGAATCATCATAAGGAACTATGTCATCATAGCGATTTTTATCGCTGTTTTCCTTTTGTCGCGCGGCAGTGCATAGGTTTAAAAGACCACTATCCAGCTGAAGAAACTCCTCTTCAAACCCAGCATTCTGCCGGAGACGCGAGACGTAGTCAGGAAACTCGCTAACTTTTATCGGGGGATGTTCAGTGTCGGTTGTGTAGCTTAAAACAAAGGGCACATCAAGTCTCGGCTCGTCGTTCGAAAGAGGCTTCATGCCTAAGTCCCCTTTTTCAAATGCGTAATTATCATGATAATTATTAAGGTAAAGTTCGTGTGTCTTTAGCTCTGTAGTGTCACTACGATCCCTCTCGGTGAAATATTTCCTCGATGTCCTCCAAAATACAAAACCCACAATAGCGATAGCGAAAATAATCACAACAGCTACCCCTATTGAAAGTCCGACACCTAAATTTGACGGTTTAGGGAGCGGTTTTGTTTGTTTGTGGGCAGGATTAGTCGAAACTGATGGCCCCCAAGAGGTTGAGAAGTTAACCCCACCTATATAATAAATTCTGAAGAAATATGAATAAAAAGAATCCGCAGTTAAAGGTCCGTTAACGAAGCTAGTCGAAGACGCTAGATTGCGTCGAAACCTTTCCGCTTTGCTGCTCCGTGATCCATCCCCGACTGTGTAATTCCTGTGTTTCTTAAAGTAGGAGCGGTGCAGCTCGGCCGTGACATATGCTTTGTCGGTGCTCATCGCTTTAGCTTCATCGTATGTAAGCAGGTCGGAGTCAAGGAGTGACTTAGACGGACTTGTAGGTAAAAGGGCTTTACCAGATGCGTCTGTTTGGAGTTTCAGAAGAATGATCCGGACAAAAGCAACACCGGATGATATCGGGAACAAATTGACCGTAAAAGATCTATCTGTTACTGTAGCGTTTGATACAGGAGTTAGCACTGGTTCGCTGTAACGGTATAGTTCCACGGAACTCAATACACTAGGAACACGTTTCCCGTTCCACGTTATCACAGACCGACAATAGATGCTATAGTCAGCATCACGATCGAGCTCTCTGTTAGTGTAACCATTTGAAACTGTTCCACTTCCCACCGTGAAATTCTGCTGCCCTTCGAATTTAGCTATCCGCGCTGCTATATAGAAATTCAGTTTACGACTCATAGCCGTTGAAAAGTCATGAAGAGTATTCGCAAAAGACGCTGGGAGTGTCCGTTGCGACGCATTATGCCTAAGGACGATAACTTCGTAGTCAGATACAGGACCTGAAGTATCTCTGACGGCACCGATGGTAACAACAGCAGTAATTGTGTTTGATATTGAAGGTGATAGAAGTATAAACGAAGGAGTAGGGGGTACCTTTGCCGCTGTTTGAAAAGCTAGTGGTATCGCAACGCTAAGATAATTTGAATTTCGAAACGCTGCTAGTAATACATAACTTGTTGCATGTCGTAGCTGAAGGACAGTTTGTGTGGCAGAAGGCGCCCTGCTGAAAAGATCTCTGTGTTGAAAACTGGGATCATAACTCCTGGTTCCACGTACGGTGAAGATATATGCATTAGGGACACCATTCAGTTTTAATGGGGGTAACCAAGAAAGTGTGGCACTGTCTGAAGTTATACTCACGACTTGTAATGACCGCATTGGACTGGGTTTTCCACTGCGAGTTTTAAGTTTGACGATTTCCGACCAATCACCTTTACCGACAGACAGAACAAGTCGAGCACGAAATTCGTAGTCAGTAAAAAGATTTAAACTGGATATCGTGGAAGTAAATGTGCCGCTTCCCTTAGATTCTGACGTCACTTGCCAAGAGCCTACATAAATAAAAAATACAAGAAGTTTCACATAAGCTAAGCGAGTATATTTACAAAAGGCATTGTAAGGACACACAAAAGTCCAGATTTTTCATATAAATTTGTCAGCGACGCAGTTGATCAACCAATTTAGTAGTGGTGCAGTTAGTTAATCAATTTGGTACTCGTGGCGCAGTTGATTAATCAATTTAGTAGTGGCGCCACTGGTTAATCAATTTGGTACTCGTGGCGCAGTTGATTAATCAATTTAGTAGTGGCGCCACTGGTTAATCAATTTGGTACTCGTGGCGCAGTTGATTAATCAATTTAGTAGTGGCGCCACTGGTTAATCAATTTGGTACTCGTGGCGCAGTTGATTAATTCATTTAGTAGTGGCGCCATCAGTTAATCAATTTGGTACTCGTGGCGCAATTGATTAATCAATATAGCAGTGGCGCCATCAGTTAATCAATTTGGTACTCGTGGCGCAGTTGATTAATCAATTTAGTAGTGGCGCCATTGGGCAATCAAATAGGTAGTGGCGCAATTGAGTAACTAATTTAGTAGTGCCGAGGTCGGTTAATAATTTAGTAGTCGCGCCAGGCTTCCAGACTGAAGACCGCAATATTTAGCAGAGTATATCGCCTAATCCCTGGATGTGGTATAGTGTAACCAATTCCTTGTAAATGTGAATTTGACCATGTTTCAAGGTAAAGGAGCTCAGATTTAAGGCTTAAATAACGTAAAGTGATGTATTAACCCTTTATCTTTTCAGTGGCCATATAGCCATGTTTGGGATGAAATAATAAAACAAGTACACTTACTAGACAAGGAATCGAACGCATTTTTTAAGATTCCAACGCGTTGCTCAAAACTCCAATGCATTGCTCAAGATTCTAACGCATTGCTCAAAACTCAAAGCGCGTTGCTTAAAACTCCAGCGCGTTGCTCAAAACTCCAATGCATTGCTCAAGATTCTAACGCGTTGCTCAAAACTCCAGCGCGTTGCTTAAAACTCCAAGGCGTTACTCAAAACTCCAACGCGTTGCTCAAACTCTAACGTGTTGCTCAAAACTCAAACGCGTTGCTCAAAACTCAAACGCGTTGCTCAAAACTCAAACGCGTTGCTCAAAACTCCAACGCGTTGCTCAAAACTCCAACGCGTTGACTAAGACCTAACCACCCTTGTTAAGCTTAGAACACATCCAATCTGATCCATTGGCGTCATTTCGTATCTTCAAGTCACGAAGCTCTAAAGTAACTAACTCTGTTCCGGTGCCGAACTTGGTTCGTTGCAACAGTATGGACAAGTGCGCAACTGACAATCCCGGTTGATGTTGACTGGTTTCCAAAACAAAGTTTGGCAGATTGAATTTGACGTCACTCGCCATAAAATGCTGTAGTATTACACTTATAAGAAACCTAGTACATTTAAGAAACTTATGGCCCGGGTTATACGTCGTGCTTCTCATGTGCCGAACCTAATTGGATAAGTTCGACATTAGCTCGCCTCTGGCTCGA
>JANTCA010004698.1:0-10092 GCA_024741275.1 Chironex yamaguchii
TGTTTCCTTTCTTGTTTATGATTGGCTAGTTTTGCTACATGTTTTGTATAAATAGGTTGCCATATAAATATACTTTCATTTCTGACGTTTCATGCTCTGAAGAGTGTCAGACGAAAGAAGCTTTTAAGTATGATTTTAGCGCTATGTCGCAAATTTTCAAGTGTCTCATATTTATGTAAAAGAATTGAATTACTTCTCCCAATACATCACTCCCTTGTTATTATAATATTAAGCATCGTTTACACCTGAAAACGTAGTGACTATCACTCGTTTCAAGTGATGTGCAGAGTCTCATTCTTACACAGGTTTATTGATTTAATGCTTCCAATGCAGCTCTTTCTTTGCAACATAATATTCAGTGGTTTTTACTTCCAAAGATGTAATAAATATCAATTGCTTCAAGTGATGTGCGATGTCTTATGTTTATCAGGATTCATTCAATTACTCCTCACATTACAGCAATTCCTTTTCATTATGATACCAAACGGTGTTTACCCTGAAACAGTTCTTGATTGGAGATCGTTTCAAGTGATGTGTAGTGTCTCATGTTTATGCACGTTCATTGACTTTTGCAATACAGCAGTCCATTTTCATTAATGTTTTCGGTAATCATTACTTCAGATCAGTTACTGCCTATCGCCCGTTTCAAGTGATGTGCCAAATCTCATGTTTACGCATCTTCACTGATTTACTGGTCTAAAAATGGCGTTGCAAGAGTTTTTGTCAGGATTCATTTCTCCTTTGTTTTGTCTTTTACTTTTTAATGCTTTACGATCTACGCTGGTGTATCCCTTAATCTGCGATCTTGAACTTGGAAAAGATAATGCATCATCGGTATTGGATCAAATATAGTCACAACAGACATACTCATGCTGATATATAAATAGTTGTTGATTGTTTCGTACAGCAACGGGTTTCTGCATCCTGTTTTGAGGTTGCTATAAACCGAAAGTAATCTTTTGCAATCTGCTGACTGTGGCTTACACACCAAAATGCAAGCCATAACCTGTGCTACCTCTTTGGTAGTGCTCTTTTATGCATAGTTGCCGCAGACCAGCCTGCTGTCTTTTTTAAGAATGCTCTTCTGAATATCATTTTACCGGTCTGCTGCAACTGAAGCGTCTATTCCCATAAATCATTTTCACTGGCTGTGAGCTTTGCAAAGGAAAGTTCTTATTTGCCAAATTATCAACATTAAGCCGTTTCTTAATGAATTCACGCAAAGATGACAAAACCTCTACCCTGACTGCTAGAATGCCTTTATTTCAGATACAAACAAGTTTCTACTGTCCTGCTTTGTTCTTTCTGTCATTTAAATGCCCCCAAAAAGAGTATTATCATCTCCATCATAGTTATTGTAAAACTTCAGCTCCCATCCACCAATTAAATGATAGTCATTGCGTTTCATTGAGCTTGAAGACTACCCTCAGCTGAGAGCTCACAAGCCCGGACTATTACACCCGAGGAACTAAGTACAGCTCTGGAATTACTGAAAAATGGAAAGGCACTGGATACGATGGCATCTATCCAGAGTTCCTGCTTCACCTAGGTTCAGGTGCTCAGTGCTGGCGTACTACATTTCTTTCACGAATTTTGAGGGAGAGGCAGTTTCCAAAGCTAGCTATTCCTAAGCCTGGAAAAGATATCAAACTTGCATCGAGCTATCATCCTATTTCACTTCTGTCTGTATGTTGCAAATTCTTAGAGAGGACTGTCCTCCGACGGATCAAACCTGAAGTCAAAGAGGTACTGTCGGTTGACCAAGCTGGCTTCCGCTCTGGAAGGACCACTCAAGACCAAGACTTAGCTCTTACCACTTTTATAGAGAATGACTTTCATGTGAACAAGAAAAGACGTGCAGTATTTCTCGACCTTACTGATGCATATGATACAATTTGGCATGTTGGACTGCTATTGAAAATCTCTGCAATTCTCCCACGATGGGCTGTTGAAATAGTCGAAATGCTACTACAACACCGGCGCTTTCATGTCCACATGGGTGATAGTTGTAGCTCATGGCAAGCACAAAAAAGCGGTCTGCCACAGTGATCAATGCCTTCTCCAACACTATTTAACCTTTACACGATCTCCCCACCACTCAATCTCGAAAGTTTATATAAGCCGATGCCATTTGGTGTGCTTTCCAGGGTAAAACATTTGCTGAATTGAATAACACCATCAGCAATTATATGGAATTGATGAATACCTACTGCAAAAAATGGAGGTTGCAACCAAGAGTGAAAAAGAGTGTGTCTATTGTATTCCATCTTTACAATGCTCAGAGCAAACAAGAACTTGATATCTACTTGAACGGGAGCCGGCTATCCCATGACCCCCTACCAGTATTCTTGGGAGTGACTCATGACAGGGCCCTAACATACCAGGCTGACTTGCAGAAAGTTTCTGCAAAGGTACATTCCAGAAACAAGCTGTTGCAGATGCTTGCTGGATCTGCATGAGGTGCAAATGCTTAGACACTCCGCACCACAACAGTTGCCCTGTGCTATTCGGTAGCAGAATACTGATTGACACCACACTTAACAGCGCCATGCATACTGTCTCTGGTACGATCAAGAGCACACGAGTGGACAGGCTACCAGTCTTATGCAACATTGCTCCTACAGCTATCCATAGGTAGGCTATTACATCCAGGCTACTCAAGACCACTAAGAGTATTCCCAACCTCCCTTTGCATAATGACATCAACAACCACCCAAGACGTCAGTCATCCCGCAAACCTATATGATGCAGCCTGCCTGCAGAGAATTTCGTCATAGTGGACAGATGGAGGGACAGCTGTAAATCGGTGGAGGTCCCTAACAAGCAACTTATTCAGGACTCAACAGAACGCCTCCCTGGTATGGGTCTGCCTCGAGGCTCATGTTGTTGTTTAAATCGATTCCGGTGTGATGCAGGACCCTGTCGCAGCACTCTTTACAAATGGAGCCTTGCTGGCTCCCCTCTCTGTGACTGTGGTGCTGAACACACCCTCAAACACATCCCGACAGAATGCCATCAAACAAAGCTCCAAGGTGGCATTTCTGCACTACACCACTTGGATGAGGACGCAGTTGTTTGGTTGGAGAGACATGGCTTACGATAAGAAGAGGAAGATTGGGCCTGATGTCCATGATGGTGATATCATCTCCTTACAGCTTTTTCTGAAACACTAACATAACGTACAGAAAATATCGAAGAAAACAAGAGCAACAAATTGGTCTTGTTAGACAAGTTTGCCAGACCCTAATATTTCTTTTTTGCCATGATCATTACGGATAATTGCTCTCCAGGATGGCGTCTATAAGGGAAGAAATATATTTCAACAATCTTCCTTTGAAGTATTTTGGCAAACAAAGAAGTCTTAGTCCAGCTCTGTTGTGTGGATATGGAGAGATCCTTCTAAATCAATGTGTCAACCTCTGCAACCTCTTTACAAGGATTCTTGTATGCTAGGGCAGAAGAATGAACAACACGGACCGATTTCAACATTGGAAAATTCGTTCATTCTTTGCTTGCTCATCATCTATCAGCTTATATAGGCGACTATGCCTCCCAACATTCTTGCTTTCTCTATCTGTTTTCATATGATTGGCGACCTTCAAAACATTCTCGAGGCCAATGGCCTCACTATTGATGTGGTTGCCTTCGGTTGTTTGGGCAGGCTACTGTTCCCATAAGAGTAAAGTTCGGTGATATTCAGCCATTTTGACAGAGTCTCTTCACAGCTACTGGGTGACTCATGCATGCACGGCACGTTATTCTTTTTCTTGCCTTCATCCCATGTTTTCTTGGCACAGTTTCAATGTTCATTTGAGGAACAATACCTTTGCTGCTGTCTTGAATACATTCATCTTTATTCTCCCTCGAGGGCCCTACAGCTTCTGAAATGTCTACTGAGCTTACCTCGGATTATCCATGCTTGTATCGCTTTCAATATCTCGAAAACTGTTTGTTTCTCCGCTGCTGTTGACCGATGATGACACAATAGCACTCTTCTTGCTCATGCTCGCTCTGTGAGGAGAATCAGGATGTTTTCTTTCTGCTTCATCCGAAAGAAGAGATCGGGCTTTGGACATTAGTACATCAATCCAAAATATCAAATCGGTCTGTTGATTCCTCAATGCTGTGTAACTGAAAACCCTATCGGAGGTGGAAACCTACCCAAAAGTATCTAGACATTTATCACTGCACTTTCATGCAATGATAGAGAGTGACTGAAGGCAAGTCGAAGGCAAGGCTTGTTGAAAATGGCGGGTAATGAAATGAGGCATACTGATGTGTCTTTCTATGCGAAGGATTACTGTATATCGCAACAAAGTTAATCATAATCAGGTACAAAAGAACCCCACTCATTGAAAAAGGGAGCATTTTTCTCAATCAAAATGTTTTTATTGAATGAAATACTGACGGAAAAAGCACAAACTGAGCTGAACGTACGTTTTCTAGGTTCAAATAAGTAAAGACAAACTCTTGCTCCACAGATACTCCTGAAAGTCTTCGGCAAATCCCTTTCGATATATAACTGTCCTTGACTAGCATTTCTGGTTCCATGCTAACAAGGCTCTTTACTTTTCTTAAACTTCCCCGAACCAAAAAATATATTTGAATCATAGCTTTCAAAGATCAGTAGCAGTGACTCTGACACGTTTGATATAGTAGTAATAAGGAAAACCTTAACCTATACAGGTGAATAGCAAGTATAGCGAGGCTATGTGTTTGACTACTTATTAAAATATAAATCGAAGAAAGGACATGAACTTTCTAAAAGATAGCTTTTTATGAAAATAGATAACAAGAATCAGTTGATCTGTCATTAAAGGTCCAATTAACAACTTACAAACACAGCCAAAAGATTACCTTGCATTTCATTGAACTTCCCCCATTCAGAAAGAATTACTAGATTACATTGACAGTGTCCCTTAAAAATTCAAAATATCTATCCTACCCAAATGATGTCAACCATACACTTTGCCACACACTGTTTGAGCCTGAAAACCTGTGATTTACGCTTTCTGTACAGTGATAGAAAATTTCTAAATTAATGCCTGAACAAATGTTTCCATGTTTAGGCATTATAAATCGTTGTTTTTCTGAGCCCAAAAGGAAAAGAAGATTGACACCTGAGGAAGAATAGACGCCTCCAAAGCTGCAACCTGCGTTACCAGCACTTCAGTTGGGCAGGGAATCTTTGCATTCAAGTCGGATCCATTCCCGGCTCAATTCACTTTTTGTTCCAGCTCTGACAAAAGAGTCTTCCAATAAATTCGTTCAATATTTCTAGTTGTGCCAATTTTATCCCTAGTATACAAATTGTTCTTCTTACAAAATCAGAGCCTGTTAAAGATGCATTGGAAAACGATATCAGTGTCACTACACCAATATTGGCAGCTCGAAGGGAACATATTTTCCCCAGTTCAATGACAGAAGCATCTTCTCATTTGACCATTGTATTAACCTTTTGTCATAGTGTCAAGTCTCTAAAGGATGACCAAAAGTTGATCAGGAAGTTAAAAAGGACTAAAAAGACTCAAAATCAATTTAACAAAGTCCTGCTTCCGAAAACTCAAATAAATTTAGCTGAAATATAATTTACAAAGCAAGTCTGTGTCTCAAAAGTCACAAAAATTACATAAGCCACATGAGAAAGAGCAGGGATAAGAGTATTAGATGATTTAGATATTTTGGGGATATGGCTTATGGATATTAGAGAACCGAAAGCTAATTACAAAGTCATCCGAAAAGATCTAACCTAAATCAACAAAATCAACACCACAGTGTGCAGCAATTTCAAAAGAATTTCTCATAATTTGAATTTCACTTAATGACGTTGCTGCCAAATGTGTTGTACACTTCGCTAGTTTGTTGTAAGATGCCCGATTTTGTTTTCTGCTGACATAGTTCGTTGTATGCCGCTCAGATTTGTTATACATTGCCAACTTTGTTGTGAACTGCTCCAAAGTGATGTAAGCTAGTCGAATTGCTTGTTTGTACTGCGACGGTTTGTTGTCACGTGCCCAATTTTGTTGTCACGTGCCCAATTTTGTTGTAATACGAGTGACTTGCGAAAGTGTTTAGCAGCTATGTACAGAATTTCTTATAATTATCACTTTAGCTTGATGACGTTTATGCCCTAACTTGTTGTAAGCTGCCCGGATGCCGGGACATTTTCTTTACACTGGTCAAATAGATTAAATGTTGCCCAAACTTGTTGTAATATGCATTCGATTGAATCGCTTGCTAAAGTGCGTAGCAACTTTTAACGAAGAATTCTGTTACGTCTCCAATAATGAGCATGCTTTTAATATTTGTAAGCACTGAAGAACGATTACGTTTATAGGACATGTATCATAAGTCGATTTTGTATGATTTCTAAATACCCATATAATATCAAATATACAGATTGGCCCAGACTGAATCTCACTTATTCCAGATTAAAATTTCTAAATCACGTCATCGCCCTCCTATGCTGCAGCGAATTAATATCAACTAAGATAACTTCATGGCGTGATTATTGGACGTCATTCTGTAAAAGATTTTGAAATGTCCTTATAAGTTTTACTTTAAAACCGAATTTTAATGGAAATATTGCATTTTAGAGAACACAAAGTTCTTTGGGGCCGACTTATGAAGCATGTGCATTACCTCTTAATTCTCCTAGATGAGGAACGTACCTTGCTACTCGTCACCAGAAGTATACCAAAAGTTAAAATAGAATTTAGGGTGTGAAAAGAATTTTTTTTTCAGTCTACTATTACCCTAATCTAAAGGAGATAGTTGTGTATTGAATTAACTGAGGATTCTTGGTTTAATGTAAAGTAATGAGATGTGACGTTCTTTAGAGTAACAGACAGAAAATCTTACATCTTACGTCTGATAATCACTTCAATTGTACAATAACTGTAACTGCCTATATAAGACAGCTACAGAATTGTTTTGCTTCTTTAATCAAAGCATGCAGAGCAAAATTTGTCTCATATCATACCTTATCATTCTCTGCTTTTTGTCTGGCTGAATTTCTCTCTATGGCAACTAAAAACTGCAAGAACTAATAATCCTCCAGGGAGAACTACATATTTCTTAAGCACAGCAGTAAAGATATTGAGCCCAATCTGACATTAATGATATATGTTTGAATACCTGCAAGAATAAATAGACCCTTTTGAATGCCTCACTGATGGCATTTTGACAAACAAGCCACCAATTTGTATTAATTCTTAAGAAACCCAGAACACTTTTGAAAAGCTTGGCATGATTAGTTGAGATAGAAAGCAATTCATTTCGGACTTAATGCAAAGCAAAGCATATGCCATAATAAGAAAAGGTGTCGAAGGGAAGAAGATCTTGCTTTGGTTTAATAGACATATTCTTACGGCAGAAAAATGAAAAGGAAGGATAATCTTTTTAAAAAGTATTTTTGAGTGACAAATTTGAAAATAGTGCTTCACAAATCTGCAAAATACGAGAGGACAACCGCTCCAAAGTTAATCAGTGGTATTAAAAACTAGTAAATGACAAAGTTTCACTTATTCAAACGTGGAAAATGATGAACAATGAACTTTACATCTCACAAAGTAAACGGAAACATCAATCAGCTTCTCATTGTAATGATACAGACCAGAGTATCAGGCAGGGCTGAAGAATAAAATTTTTGATAAAGCTAAAGGTAATTAACTACATATCAACTGCAATATAATTGTAATTGAGTAAATCAAAAATCAAGTAATTGTAATTAGAATTGTAACTGTAAAAATGATTCTATTTTTGTTATGTTCGTTTTCCGAAGCGTTCGCTTTTACTTTTAGTACCTTACTTTGCCAACATGCGTCTTCCTCTTGGACTTTGGCAACCATGGAATGCCATCTGTCTATCGTTAGTCAGTTGCAAAATTTTTAGCGATCTTACATGTCCATCTGCTGCCCTTGTCACATCATCAACAAATTTCTCTTTCCGCCTTGCTCTTCCTATATTCCCCTCTATTATTGCATGTAACACTACACAGCCTCCAGTTGTTTCTTTTTTTATCACATGAAATCATACTTCATGTCTTCCTATTGTTATCATCAGTTCCCTATATACCACGACATGTATCTATTAGTTAGTTATATGTGCTGTCCTTGGTATTCTAGAAATCCGTCTCCATAATCACACTTCAGCAACTTCTTTTTTCCTGCATCTTCTTTGCAAATCTCACAACCATACCATAATTGTGACTTATAAACATTATTTTACTGCTCATCTAATTGATAATTGATACTTTTACATTGGTCAAATATTAGCTCATCTGATCTGAACATTTGCTATTCCGATTCCCACCTTGATTTCCTCTGCTACCAACCATCAAAGGTGCTGAAATAAAATGCCTGAAACAACAGAAGCAACTATCCTGATAAATGACATAGATGGTATTTCAATGAATGAGCATGCATAATTTTAATACTATTCACACGGTTTGTGTTATAATCACATTTCAATTGGAAGAGAAGACAATCCCTTTTCTGTTATTTTGTATCAAAAACCATACAATTTTGCCTCTTAGGACTGAGTAACTATTTAATTTACAGCAAATTTCACTTTTATTCTTTGTACCACACTTAATAGCAGCGACAACGTGCCCTCAGGTAACGCTGCTTCTTTTTTATTGATACCCGTTGCTCATCCCGGTAATATATCTGTTTAATAACAGAAATGAAGATTGCAAAAATGCTGCCACCACAAAAATATGAAGCTGAACTATCATTTCTATTTTTCAGTACCATCAACAGTGGTTAAAAAGGTAGTAGAGCGGCAACTTAAAGAGTTTTGAGAAAAAAACCCTGCCTTGTTAAAATTTCTGTTTTAAATTTATTCGGGTTTTGTCCATAGAAGTGCTAGCTTCCCCTGAATAGATGAAGTACAGGGAAATGTCAATTTGGCTGGCGTCACATCCGTAGGCACCGCCGCAGTGGCTAGTGGCAGAGTGCTTGCTTTGCATGCGGGAGGCTGAATCCACGACCGCGTCATACCAAAGACTTTAAAAAATGGCACATATTGCATCCCTGCTTAGCACCCAGCACTTGCGGGATAGATTATGGAAGTTAAGCACACAGTGCTACCAGTGGGCCAGTCCCCTACTGTAGCATTCACTGTAATTGCACATCTGTGTGGCTCAAAGGCTAAAGAAACAGAGATGGGAGCCGCTCTAAGACACCAAATGGTGGAGGGAACTTTGACTTTTAACATGTTTAGACCTCAACAAAGCCTTCGGTAATTTAAGTCATACTTTTTTCTGTTAAAGCTCCATACGTATGGGCTTGACGAAAGTAACTCCCCTGTTACAAAGATTACTTTTCAAACACGACTTTTAAGTCAAGAAAAATCGTTTATAAAAACTACGGCAATCATAACAGGACTGCATCAAATTTTGGTTTCCATGCCAGCAGATCGGCACTATTTAAAAATATGAATTCTGTAGCTGATTAGGTTTTTCGGAATGAGCTTTCTATTTTTAAGATAGACAGATTTCAAAATGCTTAGTTAGTAAGATGATCTATCCCTGCCAATAATTAGAAAAATGCCATCTCTGTACAGTATAGCTCATTCTGGATTTCCCAATAACTAATGACCAATGCTGGAGTCATAAACCTTATTAGAATTTTTTGGTTTGCACGTACAATATATGTTATTGAAAACAATCTGACGAGTGCGGAATACAGAATGGAACATGCTGTATATTCTGTCACTCAACCATGACATGTTTGGCGTGCACATCTAACTGTACGTTGAGACAGTGAGGCATTGGTCACCGGGCCGTCGGACCTCACGACTGCAAACATTATGCTTTCTGTACTGAGGCAAAAAGATCAATCGGACAAGTCAAAAGCCTATTAGTTATTCAACTCCAGGTTGCATGATTAATAGTCAATGCGATTTGCAGTCGTGAGATGCCCTGGTGGTCATAATCATACTTTAACGATCTTTTTGCGGTACAAAACTTGAAAATCTACTTAAAAATTTGAGACATTGCACAAAAAACATACTTAAAAGCTTTTTTCGTCTGACACTCTTCAGAGTATTAAACGTCAGAAAGGAAAGTATATGTATATGGCAACCTAT
>JANTCA010004699.1:1954-16269 GCA_024741275.1 Chironex yamaguchii
TCTTCATATTTATAAATCTGTGTAACCAATAGTATGGGCTACACATGGCCTTATACAGAAACAAATCTTCATATTTAGAGATTTATGGATCTGTATTTATGGATCTGTGTAGCCAATAGTATGGGCTATGCATGGCCCTATAAGAGAGAAATCTTCTATTTACAGATCTGTGTAACCAATCGTATAGGCTACGCGTGGCCCAATAAGAAACAAATCTTCGCATTTATCGATCTGTGTAGCCTAAAGTATGGGCTTCGTGAGTCCCTGTACGTGAACAAATCTACGTATTCATAGATCTGCGTAACCAACAGTATAGGCTACGCGTGGCCCTGCACAGAAACAAAACTACGTATTTACTGTGCTGTGGCTCGAAATACAACTCTATATACCAGGGTCATGGGTGACATTATCAGTATCTTAGGGGTCTCTCTAGAGAGTCATCTAAGCTATCCAAAAAGCTGTTGTTGATTATCATCTTCTATGATGTACTGTAACTGCGTTTCATTTCATCTAAAAACTTACATAACTTGTTACACAACAGGTTCAAAACGTCGTCAATTTATCTACTTGCAAGGATTTGTAAGTTGTTTTCTTCTTAAAACACTACAATCCATGCGAGACTGCTAATTTCTACTTTGCCTCTTACCTGTGAAACAGCTGTTTTTATATATTATCTCATGAGAGCGCATACAATCAACATCTGCATGCTGTCCTTAGAATAAAAAGAGTGATCAAGAGTAGTGATAATTGGATCAACGCACCTCCATTGTAGTTCCGGTTGGTTCTACAGGAAAGGCTGTCAGAAGATGTCATACTTCCTCATTTCCAACTTATCTCGATAAAGCGTCGCGCCAAATTGTGATAGATCTTTTAAAAAATAAGCTTTGTACAGTCTATCCGTTGTCTTAGAAGTCATATAGTTTTCGATATTCCATTAATTGAGCTTTGATAAATGCCGTGTAAAATCAAGCAGCCACTGATGGCCTAAATATGACAATTTGAGTCGAAAAGGGCAAATCTTGAGTTACAAGCGCCATTTATTTTTGTGACCTCAGTGACGTAATTCCTGAGAAAATATGAAACCGAGGCCTTAGACGGTCGGTAATGAGGTTTGTGAAACCATTTACTCTTCAGGTTAAAATGGGCCAAGCAGTAAAACAGCTACGAAATATTTTTACAATTTGTAAACTTTTAATATCCTTGCTCCTCCCGAACTACGTTTCACACTACACTTTCTCAACACAAACCGTAATTTCAATACAACAGCTTTATATCCACTAATATTCAGGACTTGCAAACATTGAAGTTTGGAGCTAAAAGATCATGAAAACTTTATTTACATCATTGAGCAAACAAGTTTCCCACGAAATTAATTTCCCCTTGTCTGCATGTGTTCCTATATATTAAAAGCTATAGCTTAATCAAAATCTACTTCTCGAGGCCTAAGTAGTCCTCCAGAGCACAACTGTGAAAGAAGAAAAGATAAAGAACCACCTACTTTGGACTTCACACCACTTCCAATAGTTTCAAGCGAAAAAGAAAACAAGATATCTAATTACGTCCATGTTCACAAATCATGCTACTATTGTAAGTTACTGTCTATTCAACGCAAAAAGGCAAGATATATTTCTCTCGTGTCGACCCATCAATGTCCGAATCAGCGGCAATAGTATGATTCCAATTTGTTGATCATTTCAAGTAAATGAGACCTGAAATACATATCGGGATTGTTTTTGCATAAAAAAACGCGAGCATGGAATTTTCGATAAACTTACATTGATACTGTACCCGTAAACGCTGTAAATCCCGCTAATTTTCAAAGTACATTTTCAGCAGTGCTTTCGACTTTCATTACTGTCTTCTCAAGGACAGAACTGTTACCTGTAACTAGCCTCGTTTTCAAACTCATCTATTCTGTGCAGCCCTTAGGCTTGATCACAGAATAGAGGAGCAAAAGAGCCTAACTGTTGCTCACTTCCGGGAGTGCGATTTTTGGAAGCGACAGAGAGGCTCGTTTTGAGACCGAGGTTAACTCAAACAGAGAGAACTTTGCCGTGAGTAGACAGTGAGAACATCGCTAAGTGAAGATTACAGTCTTCAGAAGGTCTCACTTTGAGGCAAGCATACCAAGACCAAAATGAGAAGGTAAAACTCCACTCACAAAAAAATCTTTCTTATGCTTTTCATCAGACATAATTAACGGCTTTTCTGTTGGTGAAAATACCATTATAAATCTAAGTACTAAAAGATTAAACATAAATACTCAATAGAATCTAATTTCGGTGATATGGTAAAAAAATTTTCTTCTTAATACATACCAAATCAAGTAATACCTATTTTCTAACGCTAATTGGAAATGCACAACTAAAAGCACACAAATCACAAATATGGTATTATAGCTCCAGTCAAATAGATATTGCTACAAAATGGGCTATGAAAGTGGCACGACACCAAGTCATCATATATGAGTGCAGTAAACGGCATAGTTATAGGCATCAGGTGGTAAAGACCTAATGTATACCAGGTGAAGTGCTAGAAACCTCTATCTGATATACTTGAGTAATAAAATGTATATCCTAAGAGACTACATTTTTGTAGTTTATTAACATAATTGAGTTGGGATAAAGCGTGGCTTATTCAGTTTTAACTTAGAATGACCTCAGAAGGTCTAGCCTCAATGTTGATGCTAGGCAGGCGCATAACGTAATGCGCGAGGGAGTAAGGTCTGAAAAGTACGGTTTGCTGCGGTCATTTGGTCTAGAACATTCTTAATAGGTGTAGGCAATGCTTGTATTGCAAAATCGTGCATAAGAAGTTTATTACAAAATTCAGCGAGAAGAGATGATCGAAGGGTTGTGAAGAAGTAGGACAGTACTGGTTCTGAAGTTGTTCTGACGGGAATTGGCATATGAATTTTGCCAGACATAGCCCAGAATTCAATGCGCACCCTTAAACAAGAAACGGTTAAATGAGAGTTTGGCCTTGGTTACCATGTATTCGGAATACTTTTCGTCGGTAACTAAGGCCAACTTTAAAAAGTTTGATCTCAACTTTTATGCAATAATTTTCAATATTTCTCGTTTAAAACTGTGAGAAGATGTTATAGTTCTATTTGCTTTATTGCTGGTTAAACTTTTGCTACTTTTTGGCTGTTGTTAATGATAGATATATAACATTTGTATAGAACAACATAATCCTACTGAGGAGTATTGTATCAAAATTTAAAGCACACTAAGCATACAACTGATATCTTCCCTCGAATATTACGTTATTGTTGTTAATACGATAACCTATTTGACCATAGTCAATGCCAAAAAAAGTTTAATCGCTATCTTTGAGCTAATTGAAAAATGTAAGTAGCACCAATAAGCAAAAAGAACAGATAGGTTCACTTGATCTCAAAGGGTTGAACACACTCACATGGTAGTAGAATTCGCGCCAATAATGAAGCAGATTGGTCAATGTCATCTATACACACATTTGAAAGAGGAATCTTGCTAATAATTACATAAAAATCAATATTATACAATATTATATAATATTATATAAAAGTTGAGAATTTTCAAGATCAATATTATTGTTTTTGAGCTGGCCGTAGTTACGGACAGTAAAATTTCGAACACAGTGCCGAATTCACGTTTGACCATTTTCGGTTTAAGCGCCTATTATTAGTAATATGTATGGGGCTCACATCATTACACTTTTAGCCAATTTGTACGCTGACCAAGAAGCTCCAGTTAGAACATCTTGTGGCTTATGTCTTTGGTTCCCTATAGGGAGGGGAGTAAGGCAAGGGTGCATAGCATCACCTTTCCATTATGACATTTATGCAGAAGGGATCATGAGGTAAGCTACAGAAACCACACAATCGGATATCTCTGTTGGGGGCAAGGAGAGAAATAACTTACAATATGCTAATGGCATCACACTGCTATGTAGAAGTAAGAATGAACTGCTCCATCTTTTGTCATATCCAAAAGATCAGTCGTGACAAAGGCCTTCTACTTAGCAACAGCAAAGAAAAAATCATGGTGTTAGGCAAGCATAGATCAGATCACAGCGGGTTTTACCTGGATGGCCAGCAAATTAAGGAGGTTCCCAGTTTTATATACCTTGGCTCCACTATAAATACACAAGGAACATGTATGCAAGAGGTCATCAAAAGGCTGGCAACTGCCAGAAGCAACATTTAGAAAATGCCTACCATCTGGAAGAGCAAAGATATCACCATGGAACTAAAATTGTGAGTTGTCAGAACCACTTCTTTTGCTCTCGCAGCACATGGTCGTAAATCCTGGACATGGTCCACATCTATCCAAAACAATGTTGACGCTTTTGAGATGTGGGCATACAGGAAAATTCTGCGGATATCCTGGCAGGAAAGAAAGACAAACGTCTGGGTGCTAAACCAGTTGCAGACTGACTTGATGCTTTGCAAGCAACTAATTTCCGAAAAGATAAATTACTTTCGAGACGCCATCTCACATCAAGGTCTACAAAAACGGATCATTCAAGAAATGGACGAGGGAGCTAGAAGTAGACCATTAATATCCTGCTGTGACTACTTCATGGAATGGACAGGAAAGAACTCGTAGAAGACCGGAAGCGCTGGTAGCCATCATGAAGGCCACAGCAGCCCAAGACTGGGCCAAATGACAAAGAGAGAGAGAGGGAGAGAGAGAGGGAGAGAGAGTATGGGGAAACGAAGAAAAGGAAGAACAGTTATTATTTTGGAGGAACTAAAGGTCAGAATAATAATAATAGCTCACCCTGATTTAATGCTTTTTCATACTTCCCTTAAACACCAAAACCGTCTGTTCATCTTTTTGGGGTCTATTTTGACGATCTTGATTGTACTATTTGTTTTCTTTACCTTGATGTGTTGAATACTTTATGCGATAAAGTGCTAAACGATTCAATGCCAAAAGTAATTTGGGTCAGAAAGAATAGGGTCTACTTGCACTGATAAGACCTAAAATCAGGTAAAACGGGAATGAAACTTTGTTAGAGTACCTTATTTCTATTTACAATGTTATACGCATATCACAGTCAGACACTAAAAGTTTCCTTGTACCACAGCTTGGACCCATTGCGCTGCCATTTTGTTTTTACTCGAGCTTTTAGATGAAAAGGAGTTTTCAGCGTGATCATTGTTCAGACCATCCTTCCCCTCACTTCAAATGCGCCGACGCCAAGTTCGCCTTTTCTGTCTCTCTCTATTCTATGGCCTGCTCGACAAGAGTGGATTATGGATCTATGAACGTTGAGCAAAATCCGCTTTTTTCAAGTTGCAAATGAAATTTGTCCTTCAATATCATAACAAAGCCAAGAACGCGGTCCCTTTACTCTAACCGAGGCAGCTTACGGCATGAAGATGCCAAGTGTTCAGCCTTATTCAATTACTTGCTTGATATACATGATATGAAATAATCACGAGATAACAAGCTGCTTGCCATGACCATAAACCAGGCTGTGTGAAAGTATCAGGGTAATACTTTATGCAATGTTCGAGAAGTTTAAGATTTACATCCTGTAGTTATTTATCATTTACAAGGCCGCCGAGAGGGTGGGCAGGGAGGCAAATCGCCCCAGGGACTCAAGGTTTCTAGGCTTCATAAAGTAAAATTAAATTTTCTCTGTCGTCACAAGTGAATATTTAGTATATCAAAAGAAATCTAACTCCAAAAAGCAGATTATTGTATTTGTAAAACGGTCGATTGAGAAGAGTCTTTTAATACCACAAGAATGTAGCAATTTTCAGAAAAAAAACCTTTAAAAATGGACAGGAGATCCAGTCAACTGAAGAGTAAAGAAGGGCTGGAATAAAACATTTTGAAAGTTATAAGTATAAAATCAGAACAAAAGATATAGACGTCCCTTCAAATATGGCTAAGTAAACAGAAATGCTTGGCCTTGAGAAAAAATGAAGAAGAGCATGCCTCGGGGCCTGAATGTCAGGAAACAGGTTTTCTGGCAGGAAAAGATGCTGCCAGCTGGGAAAGTCTTAACAACAAAAACAGAGACAAATTTGCGGCCAAAAGTACCCCACTAAGTCCAGGTAGGTTCTCAAATGACCATAAAGACAGAGCCTTTCCAATGAGCATAGTTAGGAGAATAATACCAAATGGTGAGTCAATATGGAAGGACTGACTCATTATGAGTGATAGCTATAAAGCACACTTTAGTTTTTCTTGTTGTTTGATTAACAAAAACCCAAATTCTCAAACACATTATTTAGTCATCCACCCAGAAGTGAGCTACAAAGGCAGTTGGCTAAAATTTTATGATAAAATCAAATCTCATGCGCAGAGTAAAAAGTTTCAACAACACACTTTTGGGACCGGAAAAGACAAAGACAACATTGAAATGACTTTTTTTGTGTTTTAGGAAATAAAATTCATGAAAACGCCATTTACATGTTTTCTATAAGAAACCGGTTTATAAGAAACCGAGCACTAGACACCCTTTTAAGAAACCAAATTTAAGAAACCTTTAAAACTACAAGGAGAGAGTTAAGAAACCTTAGAAATTTCTTTGCCAGCTTTCACAGTTTCGGAAACACATTTTTGTTCCATGAATTAACTAGTGTCAACAAGGCCGCAGTCCCACTAGGATGTAAGGTTTGCCAAATAAATGAAAAAGTGCTCCGCATGTTTCACAAACAACACCAGTGGTAATTCGCACCGGTATGGCAACCGAAGTAGGTTTATAACAGTGGTGTAGTGTGAACAGGATATCAAAGACAAAAGATACTGCACCAATGCCCTGTAAATGTTAGAATATGAATTGTGATCATGATTATTATGCTGACTCATGTTCTATTGAGTAATTGAATTTTAAAACTCGTCTTCCCTTTTGCTTCCTTACGCTTCATGCTGTGAAAACATTTTATACCTCGACTCGTAAATATTAGTTGTAATCATGAAGTTGTGTTTTGTTGATGTTTAGAAACATACATTGATCGTTTATTTCTCTGGATCTTCGCTGTAACTTTTAACTGTAAACGGGGCCTTAGTTATAAGCTGTAAGCAAAATCATTTCATTTAATTTTCCATTGCTTGGCATACTGTTCAAACACTTCATTTTAAATAAAGGCTAACAGAAAAAAGCAAGCTTTTTTGTTCAAGTTTGGCTATTCAAGAGACGTATCCCAGCAACGTAAGGCTCAAAAAATTGCTGGTGCTTCTTTCGTTGAAGATGAGAAAGTAAGTTCATTTCATTGCAAACAATACAAGAAACATTTCAAATCAAAGGCTGGATTGACACTGCACAAATCATGGTGTGACACTACAACGCAAGATCCTGAGGATGCAAGTGAGAACAAAGAATTTGGTGAAGAAGCAAGCACAACTGTAGAAAATCGAGTTAAATCTACAATCAAAGATTCCATAAGGGAATGCGTGAACGCAACAACTGTAGACAGTAATTTTAACGAAGACACCAAAGAAACAAACAAAGAAAGATGGTCGTATGGTAGCAAAGAAAAGGCATTCGTACAGCCTCGAATTTAAATCGACAATGATTGCCGAAGCAAACCACAGCCAAATAAATGATATTGCTTGTAAGTACGGCATTGACAAATCATTTGTGACGAAATGCCGAAAAGAGGAAAAGAAAATCGTGGATGCAGCTGCGATAGCCCACAGAAAACTCATAACTAAAATTCGACCAAGCACAAGACATAAGCAAGTTTTTAAGAAACTTGCTGATAAATTTGCTGCCACCATATCTAAAGGATTAAAAGTTCCACACAGATGGCTTTACATCAATGCTAGAAAAATTAATCAGGAGGTCAATCTTTCCAGTGCAAAAGAGCTTCCAAAAAGTGCAGTCTATAACTTTATACGCCAGTATAAAATTAAGGTCAGGAGGATACAACGGAATAGGCAGATGTACAAATCTTCCTATCTGGCATTCAACAGTGCACGAAAGACTGATGAAAACAGAAAGTTCAAAGCCATCCTATGACGAAAAATGGGGACGATTTAAGCCAAATCAACGTTTCAATGTTGATCAAGTTCCAATACCATTTGCAACTGAACGCAAGACACATAAGAGGTTCATGTTTGAAAAGAAGATTGAAGATTCCACCGAACGTGGATCAGGTAAATAAAATAAAATAATTCAACTATAACCGCTTGCGTATAGCTGTCAGTCACCCTGTGCCTAAATTAACTTTGGATCTGACTCACTTTGCCAAAAATAAGTTTGGATCTGACTCACTTTGCCAAAAATAAGTTTGGATCTGACTCACTTTGCCAAAAATAAGTTTGGATCTGACTCGCTTTGCCAAAAATAAGTTTGGATCTGACTCACTTTGCCAAAAATAAGTTTGGATCTGACTCACTTTGCCAAAAAAAATTTTGGATCTGAATCACTTTGCCTACAAAAATTTTGGATCTGACTCACTTTGCCAAAAATAAGTTTGGATCTGACTTACTTTGCCAAAAATAAGTTTGGATCTGACTCACTTTATGGACTTGTAAAGCAAAACTTTTGATCTGTAATTGCGACATGAAGGATCTATGTATTGTAAATAGGTCATCATGTAACGCAAATTAATATGTTTTAAAAAGATTAAAAACAATAAAATTGGGAAATAAACGGGGTCGTTTGAGCCTTTTAATCTTCAATCTTTAAACAGCGGATACAATTTTCTATTACGCCTATGCAAAAACAATCAAAATGACATTTTTTGCTTTATAGCGTCTATGTACATCTACCATGAACCTGTTCGTGTAGTTTCAAACAAAAACCACGCCAATTTTTGTACAAAAATGTGGATCTGTAAAATTTCTTAATGACGTCAAAGATTTTTAACTCTATTTTACATACTTTCATTTAGCACTCTTGGACCAGGCCTTGAAAAAAGACAATGCGCCTTGCAAGTATGTTTTTCACTTAAAGGACCACCTGTGAGGATTGCCACAATCTTTTAAGGGACAGGAAAAAAGAATATCGGAAGACAAGATGAAGGCGTACCGCAAACATGTTGAAGTGTTTTGGCAAACAAACGCTTGATGTGGACTTCAGCATTCAATGGTTAGAGAAAACTCTCAAACCAGCTGCGCAGGATGACAAAAATAGTAAATTTCTGTTGTTTTGCGATTCAGTACCCAAAACAGCGAATTGTTTCTCAGCAAAGTGAGAGAATTTAATGGTGTCGTCTGGTTTGGTGTGCCAGGAGCAACAGACATTTGGCAGCCCGTAGACTGTGGTTTTGGAAATATGCTGAGGACCATGGTCAGAACCATTCAAGATGAATGACTTCAAGATGAAGACAACACTAATCTGTGGCTTCGAAATTCTGAAAAAATACTTGATGTGAAGGAAAGAAGAATCCTTATCACATACAGATTAGAAGCATACAATTGCTGGTCCAAAGAGGAGTATGCAGCTTCTCGGTATCGACGTTCTGAAAAGACGGACTATCTGATAACTGCAAATGGTTCGGAGGATCAGAAAATCCAATCAGTAGGCCAGCTTGGCTATGTGACTATTCCACCTTCGTCTGGAATTTCGCCTCACCCTATAACTGCACGGTCTAAGCAAGCTCTAGTTTCTGATGACGTCGAAGAGCATGAAGTCGAGGAATAAGAAGAAGAAAGCGATGAAATTGAGAGAGTTGACGAGGAAAAAGATAGAGTGCATGAAGAAAAAGGTACTAATAGTTTGCTGTATTTTATGTTGCTTTTAAATCTTATCTAACCCTGAATTTTTTGTTTGTTTTAGCACTAAAAGTTTGGTGCACTGATGTTATGTTAACTGAAATTTTTTCAATAAATTAAAAAACTGCTAGGAAATTTTTAGAAGTAAAACTGACCAAAAATTAAGAAACTGTTACCACTAAGCTTTGAGCCAAGTTTCTTATGAAAAAGTGTATATTTTGCAAATAAAATGAGTCCAACGTAACAAAACTTAAGGTAAAAATATTATGAAATGCATTTAACGCTAATGTAAAGGGAATGTTCCCCGTATCCTTCCTATGCTTTCTTTTCTCAAAGTGGGCCATCTTTAAATCCTACCCTGGGGCCTCCTCTTCGACTTCCCCTTGGTTTTGCCTCTAATTTCTGGGATAACTGATTTAAATATTAACAAGCTTAATTCCACACATATTTTGTCTTTGAAGACTTTAAGGGGCCATTCTTGTGGCAAATTGAAGTACAAATTTGGACAAGTAGTTGGCAAATCTTCAAACTTTCCAGCTCTTTGCACTTTGTTGGAGCTGCCAAGTTTTTCAAACGTTCGACCTTTGCAGGGTCTCGCTGAATCATATACACCATCATCCATAGAGAATGCTATATTACATTTATCCTTTTCCTCAACCTCAATCTGCCAGTACCCACTAGCAAGGTTTAGTGTGGTAAAGTATTGTGCCTTTGCTGTATAGGTTAAAAGGTCATCAGTAATTGGTATAGGAAAACGAACTTTTGTAGTCACGCAATTTAACGATTGGTAATCTAAAACAAATCTAAACTTTTTGTTTTTGTTTGAAACCAAAAAGAAGGGGCTAGACCACAAAAACTTTGACCCACTGATAATACTGGTCGATAACATGTCTGATATTTGCTGGTCGTCAGGGGTTGATTTTAGAGGCAAGGATTGAGGGGTGTTAGATAATGATCGGATGTTGATTCCACACCTTTCAAGTGCCTTAAAAATAACAGAAACACTCATTTGTCAATTTCTCTTTCAACTATAATGCCTTAAATCTTTGCTTTTTGTAACATAAAATTTCCAATCGTAACCATAAAGTTGCACAGTACTCATTTATATAAAAGGTTTAATTGTAAATTAAAAAATATTATCAAACTTCAATTCTTCTCGCTTTAAGCTTTGACCATTTATCGGCAAACTTGTCAATGTCTACCCTGTCTGTTACGTCATTTTCACAAGCAATGACCATCAGGCTCTCTAGCCAAAAATCAGACTCTTTTACCTTGAATACGTCTTCAGCAGCTTTAATCTTGAAAATGAACGCTCGTTACTTCCTACGGACAATGGTGCAGTAAGGGCAAGTTGGTAAGCTTTCGCAAGATGGGGATACAGCCATCTCTTGGCAGCCAACACTTTTGATGCATCGCAGATTGTCTTTGAGTTTGTCTGCATAATATCATTTGTCATGAGTCTGACGTCAAGAAACAGAAGGTCAACATCTATGAGATCATAGGGAACGTTTGACACAAGAGAATGCAGTCATCTTTTGTAGCTTTATGAATCAGTTGTGGATGGAGGCATCATAGAGGACCACAGGACTCAGTTTATGCTTTCTTGATATCTCTGTGCTCTCTTATGAGCCTGTCAATGACCTTGAACATTTGAATGCGGTAATGATCTTTGGAAGTGTGAAAAATGGCATTACTTACATTCTCATCAAACCTTGATGGAATCATTTGTGGCCTATATCGCTTTGAATACTCTGCTTGTGGATTGATTTCATATTTATGACAATGAGCAGGGGCTGTTTCTATAACTCCGTCAATTTGCCTTATCAAGTCAATACGATTCACTAGATCAAAATCGATCTCTTGCACTTCCATCACGCCTTGTTTCAATGCAAGCATAACATTCTTAAAGAAAATTAAACCTAGGGTGAATTCGAACAACTTCAATTTTTGCAAAAGGGAATTCACGGTAATGTGTGCATCACAATCATATTCATTCCACGATCGCATTTCTTCAAGCAGATGAATGAAACATTCATGGCAAGGCCATACAGCTCTTACTGCTTCAGCTCTTCTGGTCCATCTTGTTTGCAATAGGCTTTTTAAAAGCAATGCAGCCTGCAGCACCATAACATCATCTTTGTATCTTTCACAGTGAGAGGTACTTTTATTCATGAAGTTGTACAACTGTTGGAGAGTAGAAAAGAAATCATGCACTAGAAGGGATTCATTACAAGCATACTCTACACAAAGATTGGATTTATGTCCATGACATGGAATAGATGGAACTTTCCTTTGCAGACGCTCAGAAAGCTTTGCTCAAGCACCCCTGTAGACACCAGCCATGGACATGGTGGTATCATAGCTCTGGAATCTCAATCCACCTTATGGCACATTTAGCCCAGAACATCCAAAAGCCACTTCTATTTCAAGCAATTTATTTCATTGCAGGAGAAAATGCGATTGACTCAACAAGAAGATAAATTAGGAAGAAACGTGGCATCATTTCATCACTACTGACTACCAGGAAAGCCTTTTACCAAATCAAATAAAATTTACCGGATGACACAAAAATATTGGAGGGTTTGGCACCCCCACACACCCCGGTTAATCCGTCCCTGCTGGTCGACACCATGCCTAATACATGTCTTATTCGATTCCTTTTGCGAGGCTTCAGGTAAGTGGCATCGTTTATGGTAAGTCAGTCTGCCAGCCCTTTTGATCGAATGCTTTCCAATTATGCACAGACCAAGCTCATTTGTGCCGTTCGAAAACACATACTGGTTATTGTTTAAAAGCTTGTTCAAATCTTGTCACTCCGAGTCTGACAGATGAATTCCTAACTGTTTTTCACTCATAATTCGAGGCACAATTAAACAAAGCTCCAGCATAACAGAGAAGCTTTTCAAGGCATGAATCGCCAACAATAATGAATAAAAAGTAGAATTAAAAACTGCAAACTTAATTGTTTTTGCAATACCCCCCAGCTTCTACCGGCAATGAAATGATCCAATAATACGTGATTCTGTGAATTAGCCAAATCACAGATCCAAGCAACAGGGCGTAAATAAGATTCCAGTTTATACTGTTTTATAAAATTCATAGAAATAATGTTCAATGTGGATCCAAGGTCAATAAATGCAGATACTTTAATATTGTCCAGTAACTTAGTTCTTATAGTTGTTGAATGATCGTGGCGTAGGTTATAAGATCCGAGGTTATAAGATCCCCGAGCTTTGAAATCGCATACTTTAATGTTCTGCTTCATGTCTTCATCAACATCTATGAGGTGGATAAATACTTTATTTTTAAGCCAGAGATCCACTTCTTCGACTCTATTTCACACAGGCACTAATCGAATAAATTTCATTATACTATATAACATATAATAATATAGATCAACAATATCAGTGTGACAACTGTGCCGGTTGTAAAGACCCCTCCAGTCAAACGTACGGAATTTCATATTAATCACTCAGCCTGACTGCAGGCATACAATAGAACACTCATCCAAACAATGTGTTACATATCAGCACAGAAATATTATTTCTATGCATATCAGGTGATAATACCTTACTGGCCCTTTTTACGCCGGCCCTAATTCCGCCAGATGCAAAATTCTGTCAACCGCCATTAAGGGCCGTGTTTAATAAATAACAATAATGATAAAAGATAAGGTTTTTAAAACTTACAATTACCTTAAAAGTAAGTAAACAAAAAGAAAAAGACACGTTAGTTGTGTTTTGTTTTCTTGAGAAGATTTTGATCTGCTTCGTTGCTCAATGCTTCTGTTTCTATGCCTCTAGCCCTGAGATTACATAACTAGTATTTTTTCAATGTTTTATTTCCTATTGAAGTGGCTTACTGATCAAAATTAGGAAGAAACTTGCCGAGTTTTTCGAAATAGGAAGCTTGGAAGTTGTATTTTATGAGTCTAGGAATAGAACACGTTGGGAAAATTCTCGGGCAAAGTTGTCCTATCAACTTCCATTTGGGCCGTAAGACTGCGTGAGAAATCTCATGATTGTTTTAAATTGCTAATTTTTTTCTATTTAACTGTTAGGAATGAACGAGGGATTTCAAAACCTAGGATGGGTGCCTTCTTCTGACACTCCGAAGTCAGGGTTAGCATGAATTGAAATTGAAATTTGGCGAAAAAAATAACGCCGCTTCAGGAGCCAAAATTCATCTTTTCGGCCCTTTTTACGCCGGCCCTTTTTACGCCATTTCGTAAAAATTAACACCAATAAGGGCCGGCGTAAAAAAGGCCAGTAAGTTAGCGCAAGTGAGGAAATTTTTGTGAAGACTTCCCAGTCACCAGATTTGGTAATGATACCTTCATGAACAAACAAGGAAATCATCGTCAAAAAAACCCAAGTTGTTTGAATAATCATACCGCATTGTCGGTGGCTTGTCGGCGGCTTAAGCTCTTGGAGTGCTTCGAGTTTGAATTGGAAGGAATCGAGAGAAACCACTTCCTCGCTTTGATAATCGACAACCACCGAATTATATGAACTGGAAGGAATTGTAAATAACCACTTGATGTATTACATAGACTAGTACCCTCGCTTTGATAATCGACAACCACCGAATTATATGAACTGGAAGGAATCGTAAATAACCACTTGATGTATTACATAGACTAGTACC
>JANTCA010004699.1:16369-30550 GCA_024741275.1 Chironex yamaguchii
TAATAATCGACAACCACCGAATTATATGAACTGGAAGGAATCGTAAATAACCACTTGATGTATTACATAGACTAGTACCCTCGCTTTAATAATCGACAACCACCGAATTATATGAACTGGAAGGAATCGTAAATAACCACTTGATGTATTACATAGACTAGTATCTCGCTTTCATAATCGACAACCACCGAATTATATGAACTGGAAAGAATCGTAACTAACCAATTGATGTATTACATAGACTAGTACCGTCGTCTTAATTACAGAAAACTACCGAATTATTTGAACTGGAAAAGATCGTGACTAACCACCAAAGGTATTACATAAACTAGTCCTGTTGTCTTGATCAGAGACAACTACCGAATTTTTTGTATTGCAAAGGATCAACACTAACCAGTCGAGATTGCGCATCCCAGTTTCGCAGGGTAAACCTTGTGGGCCATTTTGTAGCTGTTACTCGATCCCTTGTCTAAAATATTAGATATTGTAGACGACTGTAGCGGCTAGATTAATGCGTTTTCAATAATATTTTATGCACACATCGGAATGTTGTACCAAATTGGTAAAGCCATCCAACAGTAAATCCTCAAATAAGCCCCCTAAGGACTTAAATATACTTTTCTGGATGGGGGACTGTTCGAAAGGGGGCTTATCAGTTACTTGGAAAATGCGACATACAAATTTTCAAAATGCTTCTCTTGATAGTAAAAAGGAATCATCAAAATACAAGTTAGTCTATAATCTCTGACTGATTTGATAATGTTTCTTCCTAATGATTATAAAATGGCCTGAGTAGTACCAGCAGGCTTCAATATGAATCTATGGCTCCAATACGAGGCCATTATATACATAAGGAAACCTGGTGTAGTAAAGTAGGACTGGTGTGCCATAAGGACGACCAGGAAGAGGCCATGCAATATGACCGTAATGCAAATGGCGTTTTTCAGTCCGCATTCCATGAAAAAAGTGAACTATTGGCAATAATCCAGATGAAATTACTCAAATGATAAACTATTTTCTCGATGCTGCAAATACAGACAAAATTGCCGTCGTTAATGGAAAAAGTAAACGAGAAATTAGTTTAGTTGTTCCCATTAAGTATATTGCATACACAGTGAACCAAAAGCATGCCAAGGTATTGGTGATAAATCTGTGTGAAAAACATATTCTTCGCAAACTCACTATACATGACGAATGCATAGTTAGAAGACTTCGCAAATTGTAATCAGTAATTCCCTTATAAGCATTTAATTTATCATTGCCAAATACATGAAGCTTTTGTGGTAACTCGAGAAGACGCCAACGAGAGCCTGAGATGTCAAAAATCAACATGTCAGCAGTGGGGCTCTATTTGGAGGTCGATTAACAATTTGCAGTGCTGGGGTGGGGCTTAGTCGAAGGGGGGGCTTTTATCTAGGAGGCAAATTCGAGGATTTAAGGTAAAAGAAACCTGACCATAAATCCGATACCGAAAGAAATATGTGGAATGTTGTACTTTGTAATTAACGCTGTTTTATTACCTCCAACTAGAAGGAATTTCATTACTGTTTTATTGGCTCAGTTTGTCTGTTTGCCTGTTAGCAAATTTACGAAAACGTTGCGGTCAGATTCTCACGAAAGTTTTACCAGGTGTATATTGGTCCATGGAGAAAGCTATTAACTATTATAAGTGATCCGGACAGATGTCTGTATTCTAGATAATTATGAAATTTTGACCATAGCGGTGGTTCAGTAGTCTCTGTCTGTCTTGTTTGTTAGCGACCTGAAACATTTGTTGTTTTTTTGACAAGTACTTCTTGTTCTTCTCCGTCAAAGTCAGTGCTCCTAATGTTCACATTTTGAATTCAGTATCCGTTTCCTTATAAACCTTTAACTGGCTAACGCTGAACTTTCCGAGGGCGCATGCCAAAAACGGAGGCATCACTTTGAAAGATGTGTGGAGAATTTCCATCAAGAAATAATTAAATCAAAGATTAAACACAGGACTTTGAGTCCCGAGTGTCCAACAACACCTTTGATTTGATTTAAGCAATCATGCACGACAATGTTACCTTTATCTCAATCCCCCCCCAGATAAAGTGACACTGTGTTGGATAATTTCAAATTTTCTGTATGAAAGTAATAACTTTTTAAAATATTTATTTTATTATTAATTGTATCTTTAACCAAAACTCATGTTTGGGCTACTTCCAAAAAACCTTTTTTAAAAGAACATTGATACAAAACTGGACCGGAGGATAATTGACACCAGCCTCCAAATGATCTCAATGGATGGACGGTATAGAGATAAAACGGCGGGACGTCAAGGCGACGTTAAGTAGTCAACTCAGTTGAAGGATTACCGAAAGCTGTGGCGGCAAAAATCTTCTACAGCGCTATCATAATCGAGTGCAATTAGTTACTACAGTTGTGCGCGTCCGTTCAACTGTTCATCAGGGTACATTTTCAAGAGTATTGGTGCGCTAAATGAATGGTCGCCAGCTTAAATAGCAACGAAGATAAGAAAAAGATGCGAAGCATCACTTTGCTGGGTAAATCACTAGCTTTTCTACAGTTTAAAGTGCTTCGGCCGCACGATTTGGATGAGTTTCAACAAGATGTCAATCCTAATAGGTTTGCAGACTTCAGAATACACTGTTTGAGTGTTGGCTTTAGAGTTTGACGGTTGCAAATCGATCCCGGGCCGTCCCTTTTCAATGCAGTTACTGTGGTAGTACTCCACACATAACTAAGATAAATAAATGCACTCACGCGTCCGCTGGGATAACACAAAAATATCTAGCACTGACGAAAGGCGACAGCCGAAACACAAATAAACTCCGACTTAACGAATTTCCCTTTTACTCAAGGCTAGGTTTCGTTTCGTGACACCCAGAATTCAAAATGTCCTTTAATAAACCTTTTGTGCTGAGATGCCACATCGGCTTGAGTGGTGGCTTTTCAAGTATTAGAGTTACGAGTTCAATCCAGGTCGGATCCGTCGCGTCGCAGCAATTGTGGTAATGCTCCACTCATGAATAGTAGGTGCCGAGTGGCAGAGTAGATAACGCCTTGCCTTCTAAAAATCATACTTCCAAAACTGTCATGTCATGGCCAAATAGCCCACTTCCATACTCCAAAGGTCAACGAGATATCGGAAGTTTGAGCAGATCTTTTTTATTCTCTTACATAAGTATGCACTTGTAGACTGGCGGTTAAACCGTTCTATTCTCTTAAAAATTTAATTCCCTTACTGGTTATTAGTCCCATTGCACTATATCACTGCAAGATCATTTCGTACCTCAAGTTATCTAACTGCAGAGATATGAAATGAGAAGCACTACAAGCGCGCAAACCTCCGCCAAGCCAGTATTATTATTATCACTATCATTATTATTATCATTATTATTATTCAAACAGGAATTTTTCCTACAATGAATTCCTTGTTAGTCACTTTCATGAAGATATCATTACCAAATATGGTAATAGGGTTATCTCACAAAGACTTGCTCACTAGCACTATGAAGGTTCCCAGGATTTGATCCGGATCATCCTAAACATTTAATCATTTGTTCTTTATTCCAGGTCGGATACGTTCTGCAAATTTCGTCAAATTGCATCCATACGTTTCGAGTTATTTTGTCAACAGTCAGTCAGACAGAAGGACGAACGTACAGACAAAATCCGACGAAACCATAACCTCTTGGCGGAGGTAATTATTCACACTTTCTAGACATATATGCCGAGCTTTAACTACGGAGGTGATACATAAGCGAAGAACTTGCCTTTTAGATACAAAAGTAACTTAATGTTCCAATAACTCGAAGGCTAAACCTTATGGTAAAATTATATCAACACAATACCATGCTTGACTATACAGTGAACTGATATGACATTCATTGACTACACTCGATGATTTTAAATACTTCTCTATGAGTATATGCAATCAATAGCATCTTTGCTAAAGAGTACTTACAATCATAATTACTTTCCCGAGTAGAGGAATACATTCGCAAATTTTCCCGCAACTGCCCTACCTACCATCAAAGTCGATGGTACATAGGACTATTTATACTGGGTACGACATTGAAATATCAAAAGGCTAAGATAAAACAAAGTTACCATTACCTAAAACGTAAATACACTTTACATAGAACATTATCGATGTATAGAGCTACATTCCTGTTGTTCACAAATACCAAGAACATCGTCAGTACAAGAAAATCAGACTGTGTCATTGAACGTTGCGCAACCTAACTTCCAAGGACCCTGCAACGTGGCATACTCAAGGTTTTTTCCAGCCCTACAACAGAACATGACCATGCTGGTCTGAAATGCCTTTAATATTACCATATTACTTACTGCTCCCACCAAATAGGGCAAGAAGATATATAAATATGTAAATGATATCAACATAAAGCATAAGAGCTGCGAATACGTAATCTTCGGCCGATAACTCATACTTCCTGCCTCCCATAATCAGCTGAGTGTCGAAAGCCAGGAACTAGAGAAAAAAAAGGTGATCTTACGTAGGAAAGTGGGAACATAAATACACGAAAGTCTTTTTGAATCCAATTAGAGAAGGTAAAAGAGAGAGAATAAGTAAAAAGACATTTCTTAAAAAGAATAACAAAAAGGTATTTCTTAGAACGACTAAGAAACTAATATTTCTAAGAAAGAAAGGAAATAGGAAAAAACCTACAAAAAAGGAAGTTACATGGAACAAAATATTTCTTACAAAATATTTCTCAGCAGAAAGAAAATGATATTTCTTAAAAACAATAAGATCTTCTTTGGATAGGGAGCATCACAGCTGGAAAATTAAAAGGATAAAATGAAATGTTCAACTTAACCCTTCAATAATTTATCCTCAAAAAGGTGCTTTGTTTATCAAATGTTTCGATGCTTAAGACATCATTTGGGCCGATGCGGCAACAAGCATCGTATGTGCCATAACCCCACAATCGTGGCCTATAGGCATTCGTAGAAAAGGAGCCCATTGCCACAACATGAATTCAAAGATTTGTTTGCCAAGTTTTTCCACCACAGTGTGTGCCCTCAGAGACAAACATGTACAATTTCGTAATAAATGAAGTCTTTGGACTCAAGAAACGGTAACCGTAACCACGATTCCAATTGCGGTATGGGAGAAATAATTACATCGTATCTCTAGTCAAAATTCATAGCACCCACCGGATATCTCTCCCGTTTCCAAACGATCCAACCAATATTCGCTTACGCACTGAAGCTGCTCCTAGGTAGTCTTTAAGATGATAAAACATTCATAGGTCAACTTTACCGTAATTTTTTTTACCGTAATTTTTTTTCTCCGGCTGGTTTCAAGACAGCTTTTAAGTCATGGCATCTCACACGTGAGTAGTAGAAGTAAATTACGGTACACCACATGTGGGTAGCAGTAGGTTACGGCACATCCTATGTACGTAGACTAAGTTAAACCTGAGTAAATGTGAGCACAACACACGTGAGTAGACGCAAGTTACGTATAAACTCTTATGTGTGTGCCTAATGTAATTACTAGGTGGAATGCTAACTTGACAAAAATGATCTGAAGGAAACGCAGCCTTTATTGTGATCAATACCAACCCTTTTTCACATAGACAATTGTTATTATAGTACAAGGACTGTTTTCAAATTTTTCGTACCAAAAATACCATCATCATGCTTGCTACCAGATGTCTTTGATATTATATCAACCGAAGAATTAATTCCCCTTTCTTAAAACAACACTAATTGGAACATTTGATGAACTTATAAGAAATACAAATATGATTTCAAAGCAAAGTAGGATTAAAGAAAGTGATTTTTCAACTTACACCCATAAAGAGCAAGGCACCAAGTGATGCATACACAATATTGAGGATCTATAAATGGATAAAAAATGAAAAGGAAATACCGTCATCAGCCATACATTAAGCAGAAGTTATATCACAAAATACTTATACACAAACAAGTACAAACAGAGAAATGGCAAAGCCACTATATCAGCAAGCTTTATATTACAACTTCGTCATATTACAATTGGACGTAACGGCAATTTTACATGCACCGTTCTTACAACATTTAGGGATTTCAGTTCCATCCAAATGCAACTTCACAGAAATCTATTCATAATGGCGATCACAGTAGGGTATTCATTATACACGTCTCTAAATTCACTAGCGTAACTTCTGCTAACAAATATTTACCGAGGTCTAAAATGACTTGATAACCTATGTCCGTCCAGGCAGACCTCTGATACGTCTCTAAAGATCTGGTTCACGTATCAGTTTATATAAATTTTATTATAACTTCTCGAATATTACCACACATATCGTAGCTGTCTTTGATCAATAGTATTTGTTAGTGCGTAGAAATCAAATAACAGAAACTCCAAATGTAAAGAAAGCTAAACACCATTTCGTGATATCTTGTACATTTAACCGCAATAAACACAAAATATTCACATGTTAATGTTTCTTTGCAATGATATCACTATATTTACTTATACAGCATTTGAGTCTTGTAAATTACTTTGTTTTTAAAAGGTATAAATGAAATGTAAGTAAATAAAGATATAACATATAATTTGGATAATAAGAAGCTGAACCATACAAGATAGGCATCACCAGCGAAAAGAACGTTAGGCCAACTGATTCGCTTATACTGTTTTCTAAGAATTTATAGTAATTTAACTTAAGACGCAATCAATTTGGTTTTGAAAATTCACGCAACGTTAACGACAAAGTTAAAATATCTTTACGATAAGACAACCTCAAGGGCTATAAACAAACTTATGATATTGAAATTACTATCATTTCCAGAGAGAAGACTACAATGATCTTTAAGATAAAACTTACAAGCGAGCCTAACAGGCAAAGCCCTAAAATCCTTATCTAACGCGTAAAAAGCGACCACATGATCTGCGACATAGCATACGGGAAGCGACTCAATCACGCCTAAGTTGACACATGTCAGGCAACCCCACTAAGCCTAAGATTACACTATAAAGTGACCACAACTTATCTAGGTGAGATAAAACCCCTAAAACAAGTGAAATCAGGACCAAATTACCATACAAATATAACACGAAAAGTGACCCCGTGAACTTTGTGATCAAACGTAGAAAAACATCACTCTTGAGATTACACAAAATATGTTCATAGCACGATAACAGATTGCAAGAAAAAAATCACGACAAAACTGACGACTTGGCCTCTTGGGCTCAAGAACTTACCCTGAAATATCCAAGTGGCACGAAAATTGCAGAAAATAGGCCAAAGAAGAACAGGGAGAAACAAAGCACGAACAACACTCCACCACATGTTGTGAAATCATACTACAATCATAAAATAAGATAAAGAAAAAGTGTCATGACAGAAAAATACGCTGCAATCGACTACCATGTATAACTAGAAGCATTCCGAAGGCGTCAACCTCCGCCAAGCCAGTATTATTATTCAAACAGGGGGTTTTATCACGATGGTTTCCTTGCCAGTCACTTTCGTGAAGGTAACACTACCAAATATGGTAACTGTGTTATCCCTCACTAGTACTAGGAAGGCTTCATTGCCGAAAAAGTGATCTAGAAACCTGGAGTATCCCTTTCTGAAAATTTTGTCAAAATCCATCAATACGTTTTTGAGTCATCTTGGTAACGAACAGACAGTCTGACAAACAACCTCCTGGCGGAAGTAAATACAAAACTTGCTCAAGGTATGCATGGGACACAAATGCAAAAGAAGTATCTATTTACTAAAATTGTTGAGGGGTCCGATTATTATTACTTTACAGCAAAAAAAATATAATGTAATCACTAAAATACTTTAACGGGCGGGATACATGGTTTGATATTCTGTTGGCTATAAAAGAAAACTTAAACCACTACGTTATCGCGAACTCTTCAAATGTCCTTAAAACAGTCAGTATAGCAATGATCTGATTCCTTAGCAAGATCTAATGGGTTGTGAGTAATATACAAGAACATTCCTTCCATGACAAAACGACAACTTACATAGTCTTTACCAGAATTAGCCTAATCGTTTAAAAATACGAAATAGTATTCCGTATTCTATTTAAAACTTTCCAAATGGAAGACCAGGGTTGCAATGTCTTATGTTAGTGACCCAACAAAGTATTGTTCGCGGTTGGGTAACCCTTTAAGTTGCATTCCAACTGCCGAAAAAGAAAAATTAAAATATTACGTGGCGAGATTTAGAAGTGCTGCAGGCCGCCATTTCTTAAAAGAAGATCACCATTACAGATATAGCCTACAATGAAGTGTTCGTTCAGACGACAAAATTGGGGGAAGATTGTTGAAGGAACACAATGCTTCACACTGGTGCCCAACTTGAACAAGGAAGTCAGCTTAATACACCTATCAATCCCATGAAAGTAAACAGATGATGCTTGCCATCACTTTGACAGACTGCAGCTAGCATCAAGGACTACAGCAAAGCGAAGAGGCAGGTTAAAGGACACTTGATCATTTGAAACAACTTGATCACTGAAAATGGTTGCCTCAACATGTGTGTGAACAATGAGAGCACGTACGTTGATAAGTTCATAAACATACAAAGATCTTGAGAAACTATACAAAGGAAAACACCCCACGTAGACGAAAGGAAAAGTATTCACACTCAAAAGGAGTTAAAAATTCTTTCAAATTAGTTCCAAAGGAATGTGAGAGGTGTTAATTTTACAAACGGTCGCCTTGTTTCTGTATTTCCTAACATGGTGTTGGCAATTACAATATGTTTGGACATTTGTAAAGAATTAGAATATTAAGAGTTAAGCTAAGTAAAATTTCTTCTAAAAGGTCTTCATATACTGTCATTAAATGCGCCTTTAGGGGCCTTCGCATTATCAAGGTGCAATTTTGCATTTTATGGTTTAGAGCATTCCAGAAACGGAGGTGTAATGTACGTGTCTGTAGCAACTATGGGAGCATATATACCAATGTAATCTTGAGCTAAGGAAAGCGTTCAGTGGAAGAATACTGCGTTAACTGATGAACACTGAGAGTATTTGTGTGGCTATCACAATTTCCGACCATGGTCGCTAGCACTGAAAAGTATTAATATCTCAAACACTTGCTAAGTCCATAATAAGTATTTCATTGACAACATTCGCGTAGCTTTTTTAAAATCCTGCAAACTTACCTTTGTCTGACATGCAAATAACATGATGGCGACGCTGATAAGCTATGATAGAAAGAAAACTAGGATTAAATACCACTAAATATTGCAACATACACCCTTAAACTTAAAAGACAAATAAGGGCAATAGAAATAGGTGACAATTGCGACATATTTAAATAAGCCAAGCACATTTCTGCACATCGCTATTAAAGTCTGTTCCCCAATACTGTCCTCGAGTTGGGAAAAAATGTTAGGTGACGTGTAATGTGGAAGTGACCACCACAGACATCATATAATACACTACACAAGACTGGCCAATACTATTGTTCTGTGCCTTCAAAAATAAGTCACAAAACAATGTTAACCAAGCTAAGGCATGGTGGGTTAGTGGAGAAAAGGTTTTCTAAGAAAAAGTAAAACCCACACAAAATCAGTTTATTGATGTTCGAGGTAGTATTTTCTTCCAAATTTGCAATTATGCCAAAAGAAGCTAAAACTGATGCCCTGTCTTCTCTTTATAAACACGCACCAGACAATGATAAATTGGGCGCAATGTTCATCTCTAATCGCTGGCTTGCGACCTGAACTGACAAAACGTATCGGCAATTTCAGACATATTTAAGCAAGGGTACAAACCTTAAAATGAATCAGTAATTAGGTGGATAATAACTGTAATATATTGAGGCAAAAATACATACTGATTTACTGAGTAATTAAAACAGTTTTCTTTTGCCTACAATACATACAGACATAGACATTTATACTTCAATTGGCCTCGAGTGCAAACACTCATATACCAAGATGTATAAACCTGTAGATATCCCGGAAACCGAATGAGGAACGTACTACATATTTTAGGTAAATACTGAGCCATATCTTTACAATCTCCTTCTTTTACATGTAGCACAGGCGACCGAATACATCAAATCAATTCATGACCAATCTAATCTTTTGGAAGAAACAATCCAATCCGCTGTCTAAACTTCTTTTTGTGATGTTAAATACCCTTCTACAGTATGTATAAAATATTGAATATCCAACGATAGACCTTCCCGATAACTGTGATATTTTATCCCAAATAAAAGTGAACATTTTCAACTCGCTATTTTTAATCACTATCTTTTAGTTACGATACATTTACAGGAACACTTAAAAACGTTTTATCGGCAGTCGATAAAATCGTAGCATGCTTAAACTTAGCTTGTAAACGTAATCGCATATGACGATGATAAAATATTGAATATCTCGTCTCTGAAAAACGTCGAGTCCCTGAGACGAACAGCGAGTAAGTTTACTTCACTTGCCTTCGCACAAATTGCACCATTTTCTTTTTCGTGAATGGCAAACATTGACGAAGGCAAACCATCTGACGGAGTCCACATTTAAATCTTAAGTGCTTTTCAAAAGAAGAAATTACTAAAGACCAAATTTTGAAGCACGACATGATAAATTCCTTCCGATGCACTAATTTTCACAATCATTCTAGATATTGAGGCATCGCACAAATGGCTTACAGTCAAAAATAGCAACTTTGGGAGCTTATCGTGAAGATGAATAAGAGGAGAATTTTGAAACTTTCAGCACAATCATTCAGCTAGTTAAGTTGAACAAGTGTGTTACTTCATCGCCGTGTTCTTATCCCTGGGGTAAATCCTACTTAAAACAAGCATAAGACATCTTTAATTGTTTAAATATGATTCGGATGCTTTTAACCTCCAAATCTCACGATCCACTGTCGAAAAAGGCTTCAATTTCTAGAATTCAAACAAGGAGATGGTCCTCCAATTTTCCTGCCTGGTGACAACAATTCTTGCGAAATGTGAAAGTCGAAAACAGTTCAACTTCGTCGCGATTTCGTAAGCGATTAGAATGCCTTTTATTCTTTCCAGACCAGGCGAATTTGCTTCTTCTCGCTGAGGAATTTGCCAAGTGTTCGTTTAAGTTTAAACCGGCTTTCACGTTTAGTGCACTTTAAGCGAAAACTCCAGTTGGAAATCTATAACTTGGAGTCAGATCACATTCCATATAAGAAAGAGGCACTTAATGAAAGCTAAGCAAATAAAAAATATATGGAACAGGAATAACAAGTCTTGTACTCACGCAAGTCATGCCAAACAACAGCAGAACGATATTTGTGTCGTGAAAACTAAGGAGAAACAAGAATTTTTGATATCACAAATACCAAATACTATCAATCTTCTGAATAGTTAAATATTCAGTATACTATAAATAAAAAAGTAGCCTCACGGTGTAATCCAAATCACATGTCAAGATATTTTGGTCAGGTAAATTGTACTGTTCTTCAGCAAAGGAACATTTCCTTAGATAATTTGATTCTCGATATTACCCATTGTTTCACGGCAGTGGTCGTTCTTGCCTCTTCGCCAGCTTGGGTGTGGTTGGCTTCCTTCTATGCATATCAATTTGGGACTAGCTACAAACAAACGAAAATGTGCATGGGCAAAACATACCACAGAAGCCCCTTTTTAGAGTATATAAACGGGGTGTACAGAAGGCAAATGAGATGTCCCACTAAAACCTAAATCGCTGGTTGAGGGATTCGGTAATACAACAGGGATTGCAAAATACGCTTAGGCAATGAACATACCTCGCAACGGCAGCTACCAAGTACGACAAGCTTATAGTCTATATGAAGAAAAAAGATAAAATGCTTTATAACTATCAACAGACGCGATGGAAGAATAAAAGTTGCTAAAAATGCGGAGTATGGACAAAAATAATATTACTAAAAGTAATTCGTTAACATAAGATCACAATGGCAACTGGAATCTTTAAGAAAAAAAATTCATAATAATGACATCAGGCTACAACGAGTAACGTCAGTGTTTATTTTTCTTTTTCTTTCAGACACACATGGCTGGTTCCGCTTTTATAGTTGCAAAGTTACGTCCTGCTCATATCATTAACCTTTTATCTGACTTTTGTCATACGATAAATGCCACAGTGTCACATCTCCAAAGGGAAAGGGCAGATTACGGTACTTTTGAGGACATCCCTAGGTGGACATGAGTCTTTTGGTTCATAGATCTCTACTTTATCAACTCCAATAATTAATTAATTAAGCATACATTAAAGAGTGCCGTATAATAAACAACATACATAAAACAGTGCTGTACAATAAACAACATACATAAAACAGTGCCGTATAATAAACAGCATACATAAAACAGTGCCGTATAATAAACAACATACATAAAACACTGCCATATAATAAACAGCATACATAAAACAGTGCCGTATAATAACATACATAAAACAGTGTCGTACAATAAACAACATACATAAAACAGTGCCGTATAATAAACAACACACATAAAACAGTGCCGTATAATAAACAACATACATAAAGTAGTGCGGTATAATAAACAACATACATAAAACAGTGCCGGATAATAAACTTCATACATAAAACAGTGCCTTATAATAAACTACATACATAAAACAGTGCCGTATAGTAAATAACATACATAAAACAGTGCCGTATAATAAACAACATACATAAAACAGTGCCATATAATAAACAACATACATAAAACAGTGCCGTACAATAAACTACATACATAAAACAGTGCCATATAATAAACAACATACATAAAACAGTGCCGTATAATAAACAACATAAAATAGTGCCGTATAATAAACAACATACATAAAACAGGGCCGTATAATAACATACATAAAACAGTGTCGTACAATAAGCAACATACATAAAACAGTGCCGTATAATAAACAACACACATAAAACAGTGCCTTATAATAAACAACATACATAAAACAGTGCCGTACAATAAACTACATACATAAAACAGTGCCATATAATAAACAACATACATAAAACAGTGCCGTATAATAAACAACATAAAATAGTGCCGTATAATAAACAACATACATAAAACAGGGCCGTATAATAACATACATAAAACAGTGTCGTACAATAAGCAACATACATAAAACAGTGCCGTATAATAAACAACACACACAAAACAGTGCCTTATAATAAACAACATACATAAAACAGTGCCGTATAATAAACAACATATATAAAACAGTAATGTATAATAAACAATATACATAAAGTAGTGCCGTATAAGAAACAACATACATAACACAGTGTCGTACAATAAACAACATACATAAAACAGTGTCGTATAATAAACAACATACATAAAACAGTGCCGTCAGATAAGCTTGCGACGAACGAACATTAGAAGTTGCAAGTTAACAACCACTTTCAAGATAAGGAAGGGCAATCCGCTATTTCTCAACATACGCCGTGTTAGGCATGCAGTCAACTTACATAGGGGCCATTGTCCTTTCTGAATTTTATGCTAGCCAAATACTAGCCTCATGGCCTTGTGATGATGACATTTCATTAGTACATCAGCCTTACATGTCCATCCACACTGATACCTTATCCCAAAATAACATTTATGACTACTACGAAACTCACTACTAAAACGCTCACCTAAAGTTTATTTCTTAAAAAAAGAACGATAGACACATTTGAAGATAAACGTGCAACACAATCGAGTTACAGAGACAAAGTAAAAAAGTCCAAGAAATGGCTTCACAAATAATGAACAGCAAGTTAAGAAATCTGTATCGATGATAGCAAAATTGTCCGTACAGATGGACAATTACTGTCGAGAGATAGCAGTCAGAATGATAAAGAATAAAGCTCACATATAATTACTTACAAATATTCCCAATGCTATCACATTAATTGGGTAATTCCGGGCAAACTGCTTGCAGCAAGCAAGGACGATATAAAACACCAAGAACACAACACTTGAAAACAATCAGAAAGAAACTATTTAACTAAAGCAAGAGAAAATAACAAGGAAAAGGAACATGAATTAATCATAGAACTGATATACTTCAACAATTCGAGATCAGATTGATAATAATGAAAATGATAATAATAATAATAATGATAATAATAATGATAGTGATAATAATAATAATGATGATGATAATATTTTTTTAAAACTTCATTCTGGTATATATTTAACTAATTATACAAAAACAAATCTCTCTAATGTTG
>JANTCA010004700.1:0-10091 GCA_024741275.1 Chironex yamaguchii
CTAAGGCTCAGTACATCATAGGCTTTTTATATCATAGGCTCAGTGTATCATAGGCTCAGTATATCATAGGCTTAGTATATCATAGGCCAAGCATATGACAGGCTCAATAGATCAAAGGCTCAGTGTACCATAGGCTCAGTATACCATAGGCTCAGTATACCATAGTCTCAGTATATCATATGCTCATAATTTAATGATTTATGCTACCGTTGCCTGGTGTGAGTATGTCTAATTTTGCTTATCATTATTAAAAAGTGATGAAAAGATGTGAATTCTTACTTTCAAGATACCAGATGACAATGTCAAGGTTGTGAGATTGTGCTCGCGCTACAGCAAACGAGTATATATTGAGAACAATATGTGAAACTAAGTTGATATATACAAGAAAATAAGAGACGATTATTTATTTTTAATGTCATGTATATAAGAAATGCCCATAAAGACCAATTGAAGCAGAATGAATGTGGGTTTGTAGGCCTTCATCTCTGCGCTTTGATGTCATTGGTCATTTTAATGCATTTTAAGTAGGCGAGTCGTCGGGTAAGTATTTAAGGGGAGATTTGATGACTGTGGTTGTTGCAAGGGCATATATTCAGTGAATATATACTGAATATATATACTGAATACTATATATATATACTATATATATATAGTATATGTTGAGGTATTACAGATATCTGACACTGATGAAGGCTTAAGCCGAAACACAGAAAAATTAATGAATTTCCCCTGCAGCTATTGTGGTAATGCCCACTCTTGACAAATATATTTATACTATGTGAAATACTTAATCCTTTTACTATTAATCTTAATATTTTTATTCTTCTCTTGATTTTTAATATTCTAAGCAAATATGATTTCCGTGCATCAAGAAATTACCTCTTACTTTCTCCTACTTCAAAGTCTTACTCTGATTATTTAACCAACTGTTGTGAAATATTCTTGCCGTTGTCAATTCATCTTTGCTACGATATCGGTTTAGTCTCAAAATCGACTCCATGATACTTTTTAAACCTTCTAAGGTATATTCGTTATCATATATAGATATAAGGAAACGCTTAGATTTATCTAACTCTTTTAACTGGAAGCCAATCCAACAGCAAGAAGTTGGTGTTCTTTAGCTTATTAATCTTGGTAGGGTTACTAATATGTCCCATTTTGCGTTGAAAACTTTACTTCGTACCTCTTAAACTGCCCGAGGGTTCAAACGTGGTCTTGTACTCATTGATTCATTTCATGTCTTTTCATTTATATTCATTCTGTCAGCAATAATTTCTAGAATGTTCCTATTCAAATGGCTCATTGGAGCAATTATTGTATTGTTGCTGCATTATTGTATATTAATTACGGAAAGAGAAGGAAAAAACCCACTCGAGGTATTCTATAGCCACATTTTGTTATCCAAATCTCAGTAAACGTTTTATGGACGGAGGCTGTTATGGTTTCCAACTTAATGTAAATTCAGTTGTCATTTTATTAAACTAGGATTCGTTTTATTGGTCGCTCTTAATTTCGTCTCCTTTTAGACTAGTTGGTTTTTAATCAAAAAATCTCCTCTATCAGAAAAACTACAGTATTATCGTAAGCAAGGCATAGAGTGATTTTGTAAGTGAATGTGAAATGGATATCAGTCATCAATGACCTTATTTATAATAAGCAATTTGTAGACCACATAAATGATTGGGTGTCTTGGTATAAGTCTAAAAGATAAAAATTTCACAATTCACTCTACCTTATCAGCAAATTATTGCTTAAACAGAGACAAAAAAATGACTTTGGTTCCAACAACAAATTCAAGTGATAGTGATACACAGGATATTTTCTGCTGAGGGGCAGTTGAGGAAAAGTTTTTGGAGCCCTGTCCATTATTTTGCCAGAAAGCAACCAATTTATACATGAAAAGATTTGATATCTCATGATTTACAGTCTCATTCCTTATTTAAACAGCTAAGAATTCATCTAGACGTTTCACACAAAAGCATGTGAATCAAAAGACAGCATAACAGTTACTATATTTCTAGGAGTATTGGGTCCTAGCCTAGCTATTCACAGAGGTTTGCACATTTCATCCAAATGTACGATAGTCATCCTTTATATCAGTCTTGGTCACTTCATCAACCCTATGTTACAAAGAATAATCCCTGTTTATATTTGAGCAGTATAAACTACCAATAAATATTACTTAAGTACATATCATTTATCAAACTATCTACCAGATTTCCAAAGCTAACTGAAAGCTAAAGGCAAACAAAATTTACGGAACAAAACTTCCTAGAAAAAAATTAATGTGACCTTTGAATCCAAACCAGAATGTACATATACGGGTCATTCTTTCATTCATTCATATCTCTCCAGTTAGTCTTTCATTCATAAACTTCAGTAGAAGAACAATTCGCTCCCCTTTTGAATCGTGAGCATTGCTAAGCCACTCAGCCAGTCTTGTACCATTGAAGCTCGAGTCCAAAGCTTCATTTGCCGAGGTCCTAAAAATGAACTCTCTCATGAAACACTGCCGCCGGGTCTGGTCAGGAAGATGGTAAGGATTTTGTTGATTGCTGGGTAGTAACGTGCGGAGTATTGAGCTAAGACGTGTTTAGTCTTTGGCTACTCTATTCTAAGACGCATTGCGGAAAACAGTTGATTTCATGTGAAAATATGAATCGGATTTACTTTTGTTGGCTTTTTTTCAATGTGCTAGAGATTGCAAATGATGCAAGGAAGGTTTGCCAGAGATTTTTCTTATTTTGCTCTATCACAAACTACTTTACTGTTTCTCCAATTTGAGCTAAAATAATTTTGCATGATTTGTCAAGATGTTTGATGTTTGAAATTCGTTGAACAAATTAGGGATGGGGGTGAAAGTGTTTATATTTCTGATGGGATAATAATGGAAAAGTATGAAAATTATAATTAGTTTTGTTTGTCTTTGTGCTAATTTGTATAGGTGTGCTCCCATGCGTGTCAGTGCCTATTTTATTTGTAGACACCAACTTGTTTACCTCAAACTTGTAAGGGTTGTAGTTTTGTTGAGTAAAGCCTCAATTGTGTTTTTCTGAAGTTTGAGTCTTTTGATTCGCTTTTCACTCTCATCACAATTTCTATTTGCCTGCACTAGATAAACACTATTTTCTAGTTTAGGAAATAGCACGATGATTGTCTCATCTAAGACACGTCTTATAACTAATGTCTAAAGTTGAACCCATCTTAAATCCGGGTCTATCACTGATTCTCAATGCCAGGGTTAGGGAATTTACTAGGAAGTTAAGCTCTTTATGAGAGTGGGGTCCCGTTACCTTCTCCCACCAATGGTATTTTGTTTGTGGTGACGCGGGTTCGAACTGGCAACCTCTGGCTTGCAAGATCGTCGTCTTCTTCATTATACCACGGCGGCTAAGTTCCATTTAGATATGAAAAATGACCACACTAAGGAGAAACAATCTCAGCTGGCAATAGCAAAGAATGTGACCACACAGCTGTGTCAGATTTTCTCGGCATCAGAAACATAGCCTACAGATGAAAGGCCTCATAAAAATCGTTGTCCATAGTTTGCACTTTATGGATAAACGGAAAATCAGATCTTTCAATGGCATGGGGCAGTCTACTTCGGATCGAGCTTCTGGAAAACAATCGAGTAGGTATGTCGGGCAGTTAAGTTTCGAGAAACTGAAGGGCTACAGCTAGATGTTGTGGCAGCGGAATACAGAAGTGTAATCACTAGAAGACAAAACCTGAGAGTCTAGGAGTCAGTGATACAAGAAGACGTGCAGAGGAAGGAAAGACAAAGTCAGAGGTCCGCTTTTGTTAATAACATCAAAATATTGATAGATGTCGGAATGAAATTGGTCAGAGAAAAAGCAAGAAAAGTAATACCAATTGAGCTAATACAGTAATATGACGTACAGATGGAGAAAGAGGAGTTGTATTTTGTGCTGGGAAACATTAATTATTTAGGAATTTTGCAAAATATATTAAAAATAAACTTACGTAACTTGATTTATTGAAAAGCAACAAATATTGAAATAAATAGTTTGTCGAGTAACACAAAGTTAGAATGAATGATGATATAATCTACTGCAAAACTAAAACAAAGGCGATGAATGCTACTTACGTTCTTTTAACTACAAATGTAAACAAGTAAACAAATGGCCCTAAATTATGCTGTTTTGATGGAAATAAATATAAAAACATGGTCTGATTATATGTAATTAATCACGCTTATTATCTTAACATTGAATGTAGTATATTCAAGTATAAGGGTGAGGCTCAATGAAGCATAATATAATCAATTTCGAATTTTTGTTTGTTAATTTGTTGATATTTAATAGCTTTGTTGCCTATTCCCAGCAGACAGGAAAGAAAGGACACAAGTCAATTAACGATAACAAGAAATTGATCATTATGATGCATTTGGTAAACAACACATGTTATGAATGAGAATTTTGTTGCTAGAAATAACTCGATCTCCTGAAGTAAAATGGAAATAACATTGAAAGGATGGTATTGACATATTGATAATCATCTACCAAAAACTCAGTAATAACTGCCTGGCTTAGCAACGTCTACATAATAAACACAAGCTTCCATTTATGACAATAGCTTCACTTTCTATGTAGAGATTTTCAAGGTCTTGGTTTCATACTCAATGAAAAACTAGATTACTTTGGCAATAAATTTGTTGTGTGCTCACATGCGATTCAAAGGAAAAACAGAGGAGCTTTGTATCTTCTTATATTCATTGCTATTTAATACAAATAGAGGGATGAAGAAATATCAGCTTTTAAGTGGCATCTGCATTTGCAACATCTGCTTGTATAAGTAGCACATACTTGGAATTCGTAAGCAGACAGCTTTTTGGAAAGGTTTCACAATTTAAATCTTCCAATTTTTTCAACTTGACTAGCTATTAAGAAAATAGGGGGCAAAAGATGAAGGATAGCACGTTTGCTATTGCATTTTCAAATATTGCATTTTTAAAATTTCAGTAAGCTTAAGAGAACATATTTCTGTTGTTAGACCGTCCCCTGTTAAATCATTATTGTAACGATAAACAACCATCCTAAGTTACGGGAAAATTTTCAAGTTTGAATGACAACTCAATAGCCTTGGATCCCTGGACAGCTATTTATCATTATAGTTGTTATTTAATTCAGTAATTTTTCGTACTTATTTTGTATCAACTTATTCCTGTTTAAATTTGATCTCACAAAATGCTGAATTTAACTGAGTTGTCTGAATAAATTTCTCGCGTTTGAGGTTCGAAGCGTCTTGATTAAACTTGAACACGTAAGTTGCTTTACTGCCCTGGAGACCAAATTTGATTGAAAAGGGTATTAATATCGATAATTTAGATGTATCACATGTAAAATGCTCTCGAAGTGAGGGAAAGGTAATTATTGCATACCTGTGCATTTAGCGTCCATTGACAGATTCTTCGTTAAATCTAGTACGTCTATGCAACAACAAAGTACTGATCAATATTCCAGAAACATATCAGCATGCTAAATCAACACTTACTTACAAAGTGAAATGTTTAAAAATCTCTCCATATCAAATTAAGATATGAGGTGAAATGAAGTCTGATCTTCAAGGCTTGTGCACTGATATCGTCGAATAAATTCGTAGCAACATGTTGACAGATTGTTACTATATAACTGTTATTGTAAAGTTATTTTTTCATGGACGTCTCGTAAAGAATCTGTAATAACTTACTTGGGGAAAAACTTGGTAGAGCTGTGCATGTTCTCCTTCTCTTGTGTCATCAAAGATATTTGGTTTATACAGCTGTGAGGCTCGCCCATTTCTACTAACGACAGCAAACGTAAATACTAAAGACTAAGTTCGTTCAATTAGCAAGTTGTCCTCAGTTTGTCTCTGTACTAAACTAAATTTCCCCTGGAGATTTACTAACAAGGAAACTAAAAGATGGACACAAAGTCTTGTTATGCTTGGCTGATATGCTGTGCTTCGTTGATCTTCATCAATATTTTCCTCCCCCGAGAAAATCAAGAAAAACGAATACAGTGATGAACCAAGGTTAGGAAAGGGCGGCAAAACTTTAGGACAAAGTCACGTGATTTTATCACTGACTTTGATGCAGGGGTCAGTTGAAATAGTGAGTGTTATTGACAATTAAATTCTCAAGAGTTTTAAAGGAACTTTTTTGGCATAGGAAAGCATTACGATGCAGAGTATGTATATTAAATAATTACATAAGTGCCATATATTTGTGACAGTATACACTCTTTTTGGCTTCTGTAATCAAATCACATTTACGGGGGTGAAGCGATTAGCCCCACACCCAACCTCTGCAAATGAGAGGTATCACAGTTTACCTTCCCTTTGACACTTTCTGTGGTTATCACACTCACGAGCTCCATATGCTCGGGTTTGAAATCAGAGGATTTTTTCTCCTAGAAGGTTTTATGGCTCCCCAGCATAACCAGTCTAACCTGTGACTCCCTCCCTAGGAAGGAGGACAAGGACAAGTTTTGCTATCGCTTTGGTCACTCACGCCCGTGCTAAGTTAGCCAAAACCTTTGGCGTTTGCACACTACCCAATGTCCCCTAAGAGACACCGCATTACCTACACAAAGTACCGAGAAGGTGAAATACGGAATCCCACGTCCACCCGCTCCAAGGCAAACATGGAAGAGGAAGTTCTTAAGCACGGTATTGTAGCTCACTCTCTCGTATAGATTCGCTGTAGGCAAGCCCACAAAGGATACTTGAATCTTGTCATTGTTACCAGTTTGTATAGACAAACCTACAACAGTGTAGTAATTTTCTATCTCCAATTTTTACCAGTTAGGATTTTGTGAATAAAGCCATTCTGATGTATCCAGTGGTACAAGACCAGTACTATGCCCCGTGTTTTAGGTGTAGACAGAGTAGTTGATACATATACTTACTCGCTATGCTGTCCTGAGTTCTTCGGGAATGAGGCAGCAGGAGTGGATCTAACACAAAATATAATCGTAAAGAGGGGCAAAGTGTAAAGATAAACTCAAATACACCCATTTACAAGTACTCATTTCATGAATTTCATAAAGTAACTCAAGCATGTGCAAGCTAAACTTTTCGGTTAAATACGTAAACAAGCTTAACTGTTTAGCATTATCTAAATTTGCAAGAATCATTTACAAAATATATGTTTCTCTATTTGAGGATAGGTGTAATGTGCTAAGGTACGTTAGATACTAAAACTTATAAAGTATCTAATAACTGAAAATGTGCAGGCAAACTTGCAATTACCATGTTTAGTAAGGTCTCTATCACTAGCCAAGCACCAGTGAATCTGGCACAAAATTTGACGACATTTTGAAACCAAAGGCATATTCAAGGCAGACAAAACCTAGAATTTTTCAAAGCTAACTTCCATTTTAGGTTAATCTAATTCAATCCAACTCCTGTAATGTATCAGTCAGTGGCATATTCATCATTTGACTTTTTTGGGGTGGGGGGAGGCTGGAGCATTCAAGAAATAGAATTATGTGGAAAGGAAATTTATCGTAGACATGCCCTCCAAAATTTTTAAAAGACATAAATATAAGAGTGTTCACACTTATAAATCTTTGAATACTCAAATAATAAGAATTTTGGAACTTGAGTTATTTAGCTAATCTTAGCAGAAATTAACCAAGATGACATTATCTTATGAAAACACATACAGTGTGCATGGTGGGTTTATCCTTTCCTCATCTTCTCTACCGGTTTAAACAGTAGGCATCAACTTTAAGCTGGAGAGGGGTCGACCTTTTTTAAGACGTTTACTTCGCTTTCCATGAAACGATGTTTTACAGAAAACATTCATTCCTAAACCTTCTCACAGTGTTACTGGTGACAAAATCGGAACCTGAAGGACTCTTTTCAAATCTAAAAAGGACCCTAACAGACTCAAAAGACTCAAATCTCTAGTTGTTATCTCAAGTTTACCGTCAGAGTGACTGAGGCAGTCAATAACACATTTGCATTGATGAAAAAAAGAGACTAAGTTTAAGGTCGTAAATAGCAACAACATAGGTAAAATTATATTACTAGCATATTGTAATTTTAACACTAAATATCAACTAATGACTGCAAACCGGAATCTTTCAGAATGATTGCCTAATAGAAATCTGATATCTACCCGTTTTGGGGGGACGGGAGGGGTTTTTAAACATAAAAGTCTCTGATTCTTGGAAACTTCATTAGAACCTACAAGTGATTGCTTTTGGCTTGCCATATATATATCTAATACTTGAACAATCCTTTTGTGGTACAAAACTTGAAAATCGCTTGGAAAATTTGCGACATTGGGCTAAAATCATACTTAAAAGCTTTTAAGTATGATTTTAGCGCTATGTCGTAAATTTTCAAGGCGATATATGTAATAGTAGCTGTAGGATTGGGTAAATAGTACATATGGTGAGACAGCATTTGTGTAATGCTAACACCTTAAAACACCTTTCGTGCCAAAATATGAGCTCGCACATAGTTTCCTTTCAAGGCCAAAATGTAGTGCGAGACAAAGTTGGGTTTGTTAGTTGCGTATACAGTTACTGTAGTTTCTTGTTATTTTAAACTCTGATCTTACTCGTTTTCTTGACTAATTCATGTACGATGTCCCTTAACATAAATTTTCGCTATGTTAAATAATACCCGAAGGAGGGTATGGGCCTCTAGTGGAACCGCGCCTGGTATCAGTCCTAGAAAGCAACAGTAATTTCTTTGAAAAATCCACACTACCAGTTTCTGATTTCCTAATAGAAGACATTCGAAAATACATGCTATAGAGACAAATTCGAATTCCTTAGAAACAAGACGAGTGTTGCCAAGTGGTTGCGTCGTCACGCGGTCTCTTTGTATCGGGCTTTCAACCAGTATGTCATTTTGAGATTGGCTTCTAACTGTAAGGACATTTCCTAATTGGCTTACAACGCTCAGCAACAGTGATTTTAAACAGACAGTTGCTCCCGTATTATGTTCTACTTCGCCATAAAGGTTATTCACTTGGTAGCAAAGCTCAGGGCTTTCCCAAAGGGTCCGCAATGCTAGTCTAACAGAATAAGACACTAGTAGCTGATAGCGTAACGCTATATACAATCTGATATTGGGGAGGTTTAGAATCCAGTAGGGATACGACTTCTCAAGTGGGCAACAGATCTGCGCACTTTATGCAGGAATCACCACAAAAGCTCATATTCACGACAATCCTTCATGACAACTTTTTTTGAAACATCAGGTCGTGGAATGAACGAGTTTGGAAAGCGAATTTCGAACGTAACCAAAAGCACTCACAAGCAAAACGAAGTTCAGACAGGACTTATCTTCATTCATACTTGTCAAATCGAATCTTGCACCTAGCTGTTACCATAAGGTCTACCACTTCGATTTAGCAAATCTCGTGACTGTTTTTAAACTGAGACTCCGTCCAAACGTATTCGGATATTTTTGTAAACGCAACTTTTTTATACGTTTTAAGCTTCCGTCCACATGTATCTGGCGTTTTCGGTCACTGAAAACGCAACATTTTTAAAACGCTCCTTAAAGTGGTACTTTTTGAGAAAGCCGTATTTGCGGATACGGTCCAGTGGCGGCTGGTGGCCCTGCAAGTTGGTGGGGCAAAAATTAAAAAACAATTCCCATGACAATTTTGTTCCATACCACAGAATAACCACAGAATGAGTATTTTGTAGCCAGAGACTATGGACAGAAAACATCTATGAATGCATTAAATTAATTGTTATTTTAATATTTCTATATATTTCATGTTTAACTATTAATGCTTTTTTCCTTATAGCTTCATCAGAATATCAGGAATATCAATATATATATATAGTTCTTTATTTTCTATGTTTTTTATTTTTTTAAAGATTTTTTTTATTTCTCTTTGTTTATATGTCTATTTAGTATTCATTTTGTACAGCTATGAAGACATTATCTAGGAAAACTATCTGCAGACTTAAAAAACATTTGTGATTTTATTATGTAAGAATTTACTTGCAGGATATTGTAAAGGCCTTTGAAATTATCATGGAAAGGTAACATTAAAAGTCATTTAAACAAAAAGTTTGCTCTCCTATCTTTCAAATTTGCAAATTTGTCCACAACAG
>JANTCA010004701.1:0-10089 GCA_024741275.1 Chironex yamaguchii
CCTTGGAAGGCACGTTCATTTTACAGTATAATTCGTTACAACCTACACGGGTATAACGTACTTACTGATGTAACGTTCAGCTGCCGGTCCCTTCAAAAAGTTCATACAAACCTCTGTGAAAATATGCCGGTTATAGCGTACTCCGTTATTACGTGCTTTCGGTTATAAGGTAATCTTTTAATCCCTCAAGACAAATTTCCTCAGGTATAACGTACTTCGCGGGGTTTCTTTGTTAGTTCTCTTCTGCAGGTCTGTCACACGAATCATTCCAGTAGAAACTAAACGGTAATAAACATGGATACTTATGGATTTTAATGCTATTTATAAATGTTGTTTTTTGAAGAAGAAACTTCTTAAAGTTCTCTTTTAAGTATTTCAGTCTCAAAAAGCGGAAGAAGGGGCTCAGAGGCTATATCGTTCTATACCTTTAAGTATACTATAAGTATATTACCTCTAGTAATTCTGCTCGACATCCATATACCTAGGTTATAACGTCTTTCAGATATCACTTAATGAATCAGCCTTCTAGTACGTTATGACTCGATTGTTGTGTATTGTGTCAAATGCTTTAGAAAACTAAAGCTGACATTAAATGTTATGCTGCCATACCTTAAGAGCTTCAGTTGCCTTCATATCGGGGGTACCGTTGCCAATCGGTTGCTGTTATGTCGTGATTTTCTATTTCTTTTTGCAGCGGAAGCAAAGGCAAAATTTGGTGAGGACAAAATACGTGTTTATAGTTCCAAGTTTACCAATATGTATTATTCAATTTGTGAGCATAGACCAAAAACTGCAATGAAAATCGTATGTTTGCTTCCAGAAGAGAAGGTGGGTAATTGTTTCGAATATATATTCACAGTCCTTTATTTAGATTTTTAACGTGTTCTTCACTCAAGGAAAAAACAATAACAGCATTTGTAAATTCTTAATAAATGGACGTGGACTAACACATAGTTTCAGCTCATCGTCGGCCTTGACTTCTAATCAATTTATGATTCCGTAATTCCTCGAATGAAAGCCGCGGTCGTTAATTAGCCCCCGCCAAGGAGGTTACGTGTTCATCGGGTTTTGTTTTCTGTATGGTTGGTTGGTTTCAAAATATCTCAACATGTCCGGAATTTTTAGGGTATTACGCCAGCTAATTTGCTATTGGGGACGACGATCCGAATCAAATCCTGGATTTTGGATTGCTTCTTTATTAATGAAACCTTCGTAAAGCTACGGTTAGTGAGTAAGCCTTCGTGGAGATAACCCAGTTACCGCATTTGGTAAAATATTGATTAACGTCAACTAGCAAGGGCGTCATGGTGTGTTTATGTGTATGTGTGTGTGGGTGGGGGGGGTGACCCCTGTTGTTTAAATATTCGTATTGGCTCGGTGAAGGTTTGCACTTTTAGTTTTCTCTAGTTTTAAAATCAAACTTGAGGGAAGGTTCTTATTTGCGAGCGTATTCTGTTAAAAATCCTGCGAAATTGGGTATTTTCTTTTTCAAGTCGTGACAATAAAAAATTGCGTCAATGAATTTTTAAATATTTGGGTGCAATAAAACAAAACATTACACATATCGTTGATGATTTTTGATGGAAGTAAATGGATCACAGCCCACAATTATATGGTCTATTTAGCAGGTCATCAATCGTAATCAGTTGTTTTGATGCATCAGTCAAGTTAGCTGGAACGATTGGCTGAAACGCATCCGGTTTTCTTAGAATCGATTACTGCGAAGTGAACACATTTGGCACCAGCGTGGCATGGTTAAGTCCCGTCGGCAGATGTTAACGGCTGTCGAACTACTTTTGTATCCAATTCAGTCCATGCTTTCAGAATCCATTTCACAATTTCTTTTCGTGATAGGGATTTCTAATTCCTGTCATTCGTGACTTGATTTATTCCAGTCAGGGGCGGATCCAGGGAAAACTTTTGTGGGTGCTCAGAAATAGAGGCCCTGGGGCTACGCCCTTGGGGAACTTTCGACCTCGCCCATAGACTGATTTAGGTAAAAAATTTTCCTTACATCTCGAAATATCGGGTGATAATTGAAAAATGGAGGAGGCTTGCCGGTGGGAATTGATTATGCAACAAAGCAACAGCATGAGTCGCAAATTCGGTGTGCCCATAGTATGAGGGTGGATGTGACACTGTTTTTGAACATTAGCACGGTCCTGCAATTGATTATACTAGTTGGTATTGTTTTGATATTTGAGATACCATTGACGTCTTCTGAGAAATTTTTTGGGTGGTCAAACCCACGAGCACCCCTCTAGATCCGCTCCTGGCCAGTGGTCGAATGCTATTCCTTATAATGGCCCCTTAACTTGTCCTTAAATTGCTTATTCCATGAATTGCTTACTTAGTAAAGTCCCCAGGTATGATTTCTGACAAAATTTCCAATCAAAGGTACAGGATATTGGATGAACACTCATATTTATCCCAGGCCAAAAGTCGTTTGCCTAATAGAAAACAACCGAGAGTGCTCTGATAGTATTGGAGCGTCTATCCAACCACTGATGCATATTTCCGCAGGTAATCCGCCGTTTTCTCATACTGCCGTTTTATCCATGGCGTAAATAGCGCTTGGAATGAATTTGAATTTCAAATATGAAAACATTGTTTACTACCTGGTTTGGATTCATTTATGCAACAAATTATATGTCAAACCATGGCAAAACACGAACTTTCACAGCCATCACTTCGTGGCCTCGACGATCTTGCCACCTTACTTACACTTAGAGGCGCCGATCGGAGGAGGTGTTTAGTCGGGAAAATAGCGTACTGAGCTGTGTTTCTTATGGATGAAAATAGTTAATTTTTTCAAATTGACTAATTTAGATTAGATATTGTGATATCCGATAAGTATATCAAAAAGAAGAATGAGGAAGAGAAAAAGAGAAAAGGTCGAGAAGAAAAGTGAAAAGAGAAGCAGAAACCAAAGGAGCCAGCAAAGACCCCTATCCGTCTCCTGAGAAACGTTTAAACGTAAAACAGTTCTAATTTCTAAAAATCGATATTTTCTAGAATTTTAATATTTTGATGTAGGTAATTTGAGCTTATAACTTAGCATTGGCCTAGTTTTTGTTAAAAGATCTTTATTACTAACTTGACTTTATTAGTTTCCTTCCTGTTATAGTAACTTTGTTTTGCCATTTAAATTTTGTCAAGGGAGGAAGACGAATCATCTCAAGGAAACGTCTTAAAACCTTTATAAAGTCATGTGTTGGAAATTCGATGCCTGTTATGACAAAGGAAACGTTCAGTAGAAACCGCCTCCCCTCAAACGTCCATGGGACGTTTCTGGTAACAAACTCGATTTGTTAGTCTTCCCTTATGCAATGATAATAATCCTTGTTGGTAGGGGTAATATACTTTTTTAGTGTCTCAGTTACAGGAGAGTTTTGGTATTGTGGCATGGAAGCATCCGACAAGAACAATCTGATTTTTTTCACTTCCTTTCTATTTTCCTGCTGTTATGTGAAATTTGTCGCTTCCTCATTATAGGTTGTTGGTTTGCATATCTTTGGATTGGGCGCTGATGAGATGTTGCAAGGTTTTGCAGTTGCAGTTAAAATGGGAGCTACCAAGAGTGATTTTGATAACACAATTGCCATACACCCAACAGCAAGTGAAGAGTTAGTGACAATGCGCTAACCTCATTACACGTATGAACTAACGGCAAGTTCTAGCTTGCATACAACAGTCATCTTAAGTAATGATTAAATCTAGTAGCTTTCCAAAATATCAATAATATTTTATTTTTTGTGACTACCATTACGCTGTATTTACTCATTTTATACTCTCATATATCATAGTAAAATTAGACTATTGTTTACACTAAATATGCATTTACTTTGAAATACACGGGTTTCAATACCACTTTCGACTTGTATTCGAGTTGCGTAGTTTTAGTGCTAAATGTAGTCCGGTTGCTTATGTAGACGTATTTACCTATTTTTTTGTAAATCTGAAGCCAGAATACCCCGCCGTAACTGAACGTAAGACATCTTCTTACGTACGTTTCTTTGGTACTCCTTGCCAAGCTGTAAGCACGTCGAGTTATCATGCTCTTGTAGCAAATTGTACAATTAAAGTCAGTAAATTAGCCGATAATAGATCGAGTAATCGGCTAATAATGAACCTAGTATATCAGCTGATAATTAACCCAGTAAAACAGCTGATAATGAGTCCAGTAAGTCATCTGATAATGAACCTACTGAATTATCTGATAGCACATTAAATTGGCTTCTAATAAGCCTCTTAAATTAACAAATAGACCCAGTAAATCGGGTAATAATGAATCTAGTAAGTTGGCTGATAATGAACTTTGTAAGTCGTCCGATCATGAGCCTAGTAAATCATCTGATAGTAAACCTAGTAAATTATTTTATAATTAACCCAGTAAATTTCCTGGTAATAAGCCTCTTACATTGACTAATAAACCCAGTAAATCACCTGATAATTAGCCTAGTAAATCGGCTGATAATGAATCTAGTACATTGTCTGATTATATGCCCAATAAATCGGCTGACAACAAACGCAGTAAGTCATCTGATAATGAACCTACTAAATTATCTGATAATTAACTCATTAAATTGGCTTCTAGTAAGCCTCTTAAATTAACAAATAAACCCAGTAAATCGGGTAATAATGAATCTAGTAAGTCGGCTGATAATGAACTTTGTAAGTCATCCGATCATGAGCCTAGTAAATCATCTGATAGTAAACCTAGTAAATTATTTTATAATTAACCCAGTAAATTTCCTGGTAATAAGCCTCTTACATTGACTAATAAACCCAGTAAATCACCTGATAATTAGCCTAGTAAATCGGCTGATAATGAATCTAGTACATTGTCTGATTATATGCCCAATAAATCGGCTGACAACAAACGCAGTAAGTCATCTGATAATGAACCTACTAAATTATCTGATAATTAACCCATTAAATGGGCTTCTAATAAGCCTCTTAAACTAACAAATAAACCCAGTAAATCGGGTAATAATAAACCCAGTAAATCAGCTAATAATGACCCTAGTAAATACGCTGGTAATGAGCCTAGTAAGTTTGGCGTTACGAATGTACCAACACGTCGCAGCCAAAGATGGCTAAGAACATTCAAAGATGTATATGTCATGAGATCTATGAATTTTGTATATTAAGGGTGAAATTTTGAGAAAGTCCGACAGGATCAACATGGTGGTTTAACAGAGTATATGTACGCCATTGACTGTTGTGTAGTTGTTGATCTATTCGCAACATATTAAGTAATGATGAAGTACTTGTTGCACTGAAGAAACCACCATTAAGCTAAGGATCTTTGTGCTCACTTCTCATGACGGCTAATTACAAGCAATGCAGTTTTTGCATCATGGAACGTTAAAAATTAGAATCATTTGAACGCTGAAAGTGTTTGTATCAATTCAATTGTGAGTTGCTTAAGCAACACTGATATTACGTCAAATTTTTGCAAAATTTGTTGGCGACGACATGCTTTTCAATGGTGAATTCCGTGCAGGTGATATTAGTTATAAATTTAATTTTGTTGATTTATCATTACTCATTTTCAGTCTGTCACACCAAATATACTTTCTTATGTTTATCTTGAAAGGTGTTCGTGAAATTTTAGTAATGGAAACTGTCAAAGCTCAGTCTCCAGTACATTTCTATTGCTGCAGTTATAGGTGATCTGGTTGGAATTTGTGTCAATAGTGCTCTTGGTAGTTGTTACATAATGAGCAATTGTTTAAACCCGTTCTGGTTAAACGCTGTATGTCCACTCAAACCATACATTGCTTTCTCCGCGCGCCGAATTGAATGCAATTTCTTCCTCATTCAATTAATTCTGATGAATCTAATTTATTCTGCTGCACTCAATCAAGTTGAACGTCTCACTTCTCGTGGATCTAAAGGACCATTAGATTTGGCGTTTCGAAAGCGCAATCTTTGACCAAAGCCTCACCAATACATTAATTGCGGCTTGTCATATAGACAGGCTAAGCGAGGAGATCGTTGAGGTTATTAAATGTAGTGTTTTTGTGGATATTACTCTCGGTCAGTGCCTTGCGTTGTTTAATCTAACTTCAAATAATTTAACTTACTTGTGGTGGACACATTTAAGGGGGATACCAGTAGGTGCTCCTGTCTATAACACTGGCAGTAGGACATTTTATTCATTAAGACACAGTGATGGAGACGGTAAGCTATTCAAAGGTTCACGGGAAGGGGGTATGTATCTACCAGAGGCTTCGTCCCGGAGGACCTTTGTATGCGTCATTGGTTACCCAGAACCACTGCGTTACGCACAGAACTCATACGTTGTAACTGTATGTGCCAATGAAGCTGTCTAAGTCATTTTGAATGATAAGCAGGGCCGCCGAGAGGGTGGGGGACCTCGTAATGTAAAAGCAGACTATTTATAGTCGAAAGTGTATTTTAAGTATACTATAGGAATCTAACTACGAGAAATAGATCATTGTTTTTTAAGAACAGCATGTTTGAGAAAAGATCTTTGTAATAGCAAAACATGCAGTTTTCGGAGAGCAAATCCCCGATAGACAAAGACTGTCAGATGTCTGACATGTATGTGTAAAGATCGTGTTGCTAAATGCTAATGGCTGTGTATTGGTATCAATCTCTACATAATTAAATCGGTATAGACATTTGTATTTGCTGTTCTGCTTACTTGTGAGCAAGTGTTGCCTCTGAACGAACATTGAATACGAAGAGAAAGTTTCGATCTGGAGCAGGCAAGCAAAAAGAATAGTCGAAGTGACTGGAAAACGAGTCAAAAGGAAAAAGAACTTTTGAACAGCTTGGTTGGGGAAAACTTTGGGCAAGATGCCAAGAAAGGAGGAACGGTGACAACAACTTTTAACACTATTGACGATACAGGAAGTGCCTTCAAGACTTGGGTGTACTATGTGGCACTGGAAACTCCTGTTGCAATTGAGTTTCCAAACAGTAAAAGCCATTGGAAGTTTGCTCAAATTTATTGTCGCCCCTCTAAACATTGTAAGTCATAAAAATCAGCGGAAAGCAAAGCACTTAGTTAAGCAATACCAAAGAGATTTGATCTTAGATGACCTGGAGGATGAATTATGTTATTACGCAAAGAGTCGGTGGTCATAATCATAACTTTACTTCTGTTCTTAGCACAAGAGCACCCTGTCGACTCCTATACGGTGATATTTAGAGCACTTGTCATTTTTTATTTTATTTACGAAAAGAAGATAGAAAGTTTGTACAAACAAATATGGGTTTTATGAATCTTTTTGGTGATTCCTGTATCTGGTGCTTAGGGAAAAAGTTCAATAAGCAAGCATTCTTCTTTGTAGCATACTCATTACTGAGCGTAGCCGATTCCCATGCCAGGGTTAGGGAATTTACTAGGATGTGAGCTCTTTATGAGAGTGGGCTCCCGTTACTTTCTCTCACAAATAGTATTTTGTTTGTTGCGAATCGAATCGAACTCGCAACCTCTGGCTAGCAAGATCGTCGTCTATTCCGCTATACCACGGTGGCTCTAAGCAGACTGGCCATGTTAAAAAATCATTTTCGCTCCTCAGTGCAACGTGATAAGCTATCAACTCGTATGATCCTATCAACTGAGCACAAGCTAGCAAGACAGGTGGATTATGAAAAACGTATTGACACTTTTGCAGACGAAAAAGCAAGAGACTTAAATAGCCACTCTATTCTGACATTTAACAAATTAAATTGATGAAAACTCCATTGACATTTTACAAATAGAACAAATCAAACGTAATAAATGTTGATGCAAAAGGTATTTTGAAATGAATTTTACGCTGTTGTAAAGGGCATGTTCACAACAGCTATCATTAAATTGCTTTGCTCGCAAAGGACCTCGTTTTCAGCTTTTAGCCGGGGCCTCGTAAACCTCTCATCGACCTTCATGGTAAGCATTATGAACATACCACGAAGTATATAAACTCATCGAAACAATGGAAGCAATCTATTAATATTCATGCACAGATATATACACGCTTAAGCATATATATTTATATTATTTATGTAAATTGTCAATAAATTTCCAAACTTTTAAAACCAAGGCAATTATGAACATGCAACAACACACAGAAGAAATACTTCACGATTTTTTAAACGTTTCATAAAAGTAGTTGTAAAGTAAACTAGAAATAACCCACGTCACATTATTAAGAAATAATCAGTATGATTTTTTATGTACGAGAGAATAGGACGCGGCTGGGGCCCAGACAGAACATTCTACACTTGGTAAAGGGAGATGCCTATCACACAGAAATGCTGATTTTGCAGTAATGAATCCCACAGGTCTGCAAGCTGTCCATTTGTTACTTCTGTAGGAGAAGGACGAATGTATTTGTTATGAGGAAGCTGTGTTTCAACTGTGCTGGCAGCAGTTACCGAGTGGCTCACCACAGAAACAAGAAAAAATGTTTTACTCTTGGAAGAAGACATCATACTTCAATCTGTGACAAGGGTGTGCCCGTGAACGACGGGCAAACCTTGCTGACTTCTAAATTAGCCATCTCACCTATCTCATTGTTAAGGTAAATAGGGTACAGTGTCGAGCATTACTGGATACACGTGCAGGAAGTTCCTATATTTCAGCAACTTTGGTAAATCGACTTGGTGTCATGTCCATAAAATGTGAGGATAAGCCATTAGAGATGATGATTTACACAACGCAACAGAAATCTACAATCTGGTTATTACCAACCAATTTGACAAAGATCGGCAAGACAGTACTGCTTTCAGTTCATCCGAAATACAACAGCCTTATTCAGCATTATGGGCATCTCAATGGTATTATGATGAATGGTACTGAATCAATGTGTGAGCCTCCAATTTACATCGTTCTTGGAGACAATGAGTATTCTCGCATCAAGACTGCTACAAGGTCAAGGACTAGCAGTACTGGAGAGCTAGTTGCTGAATTTACACATTTTGGTTGGATGATTTTTTTATTAGGCACAGAAATCGATTTGGGAACTTTGTACCTTACCAAAACATCCACTGCTGGCTTTGAGCTATTGTGCATCCTTGACATGCTTGAATTAGAAGATTCTATGGAGACCTATCCAGGCTCTATATGCATGGAATTTAAAGAGCAGTTGAAGAAACCCGACGAGGGATTGTATGAGATGGGTCTGTTACGAAAGGTCTGCCATCCTCTTCTACCTTTAAATGAAGCTGCAAGCGTAGGAAAATTATCTAATCTTCTCAGAAGACTATGACAGAAACCAGACTTGTATTCAAGCTACCACAGAGCTACCGGAGGGTACCTCAGCAATGAGATAGTGGACCGGATTCTAGGTGACTGTCCAACTTCTCATACCTTCTACATACCACACAAGGCTGTGATCCGCGAGGAAGCTTGATTGACCAATTTGAGAGTAGGCTTTAATGCATCAGCAAGATAGAATGAGCAAATTTCATCTCTGAATGATTGGTTGGAGACTGAACCTGCACTCCAGAATCTTCTATAAGGAGCCGTATCACAGCATATCGATTAAGGTGAATTGCACTTACAGCTGACCTTAAGCAAGCAATCCTTCGGATAAGGGTGCTCAAGGAGGATCATGATGCCTTCCGTTTTCATAGGATAGAGGACTTGCAAAGTGAAAAGACCCTGAACCAGTCACCCTTCTTACTCGGTGCTACCATAGAACATCACTTACAATATACGGGAGCAATTTATATGTTGACGATTTAATTACTGGAAGGAGCAAAATAACTAAAGTTCTTCATCTGAAAGCTAAAAATACTGGATTCACCCTTGACAAGTGGCACTCAAACCTTGAGCAGATATGGAGCAAGAAAAGTCATTACAATCAAAGGTTGAGCTGACCTTTAGGAAACAACAGTGCTGGGTAATGTCGAATGAAACAGATATAATTGGAATACCATGGAACAAAATCAATGATTGAATTGCCGTAACACTACACCCATGTACACTTGAGTTGACGAAAAGAGGTGTGCTGACAACACTTACATCAGTCCAGGACCCTGCTGGTGCCCTTTAAATAAAATTGGATTTATCAAAGCTGACCCAATCTGTCAAAGCAATTCTGGAGAAAAGATAGGCTTATGCCT
>JANTCA010004702.1:0-10089 GCA_024741275.1 Chironex yamaguchii
GATAATATCGAAACGTCAAAATGATGGTGTATTTTTGAGTTATATATAATTTTATACACTGTTGGTGAGTGTTGGCCATTAAAAAACGTCTTTTAACTAGACACATTGCATAGATCACTCTTGCTATGCTGATGGCCGCAAAACTGATTAGATGTTATCTATAACATGACAATAAACCAACTGGCCACAGAATTATGTGGTCATAAGTTTTGTCAAAGCCAAGTATGTACATATGCCATTTTAGGTCAAGCATCACTACACAGAGGTATACAGGTATAAAAACAACACAAACAGATAGGTTGGTTCCTTTTCCTACCAAAACTAACAATAAACAAATTTAGCTTTATATCCAACAACTGACTTTCTTTTCATATGAGCTATGAAAGAGGTATAGGGCAATTAGGTGGGAATCAGAGTTTCATTAAAAATCAGAGAACAAGATATTTGACATAAATCTTCCTCAGTTTCATGTTTTTCCAATGATCTTTTGACAATCTATTTAATAATTTAATCTATTTGTTAAATCCAAATAAGTTTGACATAAATGTGAGAGCATTCAGCTTAGAAAGGGGCATATCTATCAACTGACCACATACTGCTAAGCCATAAAAATGTTTGTCCTCGTATTTTACTTAGGACAATGTCTGCAATTCATGTTTCAATGAAAAGAAAGTCATACTAGACATACTTAAATAATAAGGTCATAACTTACATGGTTTCAGTTGACAAGCTATGACTCTTATGCTAAAAATACTTGTTCTCATTTTCAATGGCAAGGCACACACATTAACCAGCAAGAATGTACAACACACAATGAATAGCCATGTTGGTCAAATAACTATCACTAAACACACATGTCGACTTGCTTGGTCTCAATAAAATCAGCTTTTTCCTGTTAATACTTTGAACAGTTTGTTATTTTAGGCTCCTGTTGCTCAGATAAAATCAACTAACCCTAAAGTAAAGCTAGTAACCCTAAAGCCATGCACAACTCTTATTACAAATATCCACAAAATTAGATATTAGTTTTTGCTTATGATAGAATATCAATGACAGTTGACTACAATACCATAATTCGAGGCCATCATAAGGTAATAATATACTATATATAAATATCATAAAGATCTAGCACTGTGGGGCTAACATCATCATTATCATCTGATCACATCTCTGACTGTCGTCCACCAGCTCAAACAATGAAAGACCACTCCATTCTTCGCCATTCAACTTTCAACCAAAACTCTCTGTCTGCCTCTATGCCTGCTTCCTTCCACTTTGTCCAACAGCACCTCAGTGTACACAAAGACGCCTCATCATATGGGGCTTGTATGTGACCAATAAAATCTAAAACTGTTGTATAACCACCTTTTTAAAGAAGAAAGTGGTCCGTTTGGACATATGTGACCTACAAGGCCAAAGTAATGCAACAAATGTTACAATCATCTATTTTATAACAGAAGATGAATCGAACGTTGCACCTTTAAAGAGATGCTGCCATTGAGAACAGGGTACCTGACCACTTAGATAAAATGAAGATGCATGTTCACTGATATTTCAGATCAAAACAAATCTACTGATTGAACCACATCAAAACAATGAGATAATTTCACTTTTCTTGTTGGTTCATCAAAATATCACACAATACCACAACACACAATGAAAGACCCACATTCGTTAAACAAAAAGCTGAAAATTTCTTGGTAATCTCTCTTTCTTGTTGTGCTATGTAACCAGAAATAAACACAATACCACACTGTGGTATTATGTCTGACTATTGCCTTACAAGTTGAGACTCGGCGAGACCAGTTAAAAAACAGGCTAGGTAAATTTAGCGATGATTGACCACAATTAAAAATTGTATTTAAACAGAACGTTGAAATATTATCACTACTTTGGATCTGAGAAAAGTACATGGTATGAATCCACTTAAAATGAGCATGGCCGGCAAATCTATGTGTAACTCGCTTGGATATTAAAAATTACTTCATCGTTAGCTTGATTCACACGACAGAAGTGAAGTCTGCTAAAAACTAAGATTTTAGATGCTAATAGATTATGGACGATATAAATAACACATTTGATGATCAGTCACCTAGCCCTACATGGAACAAAACAATTAGCAAAGCACTTCATGTCATTTACTAAAATATTGACTGAAAGTGTTTTGCTATTATTAGTAAAACGATTCACACTATTGTGAGTAAGTTGGAGTCTTCTGTGAATAACGATACCTTTGAGTATAATTTGCGCCTTAAAAGTTACTTCACACCAGAAAAAATGCTATGCCTGTGCTAAATTGAGTCGTCAATGTCCGCTTATGAAACTGGCTAGACATGTTGAAAAAGCAGGATGGGTCGTATTACCTAAACATTTGGAAACATCGAAAACTGTTTTCGCTCTCAAATTGTCCATGCCGACAAAATCTCTCTAGTGAAGTAGCAAGTGAAGTCATTTGCGCATTCTTGTCTGATCTGATCACTCGTCCATTACTGTCTAGCACAAAGTGACTGTTGATGAGATGATAACTGAAAAATCACACAGATTTGGCAGGATGCCTGATTACTCCATGACAAATCTTGTGAACGACAACACATTCTGATCATGGTTGCTTTACTTTAAAAAGCCAACCTACACTTGACGACGAATTTATCACTAAAATGCACAAAACGCGCTACTAACCTTAACTACAACCATTCTTTCACCAAAAACATCAAAGTGCGATGATTTTCAGGAATAAGCAGACATGACCTTGAGACTAGCAAGACTCGACTGCCAATTTTGGTGATAACACAACCACGAATTAACAACGCAACTTTCGCCAATTTTCTTCACCAAATATTCAACGTTTTCATTGGTATTTTAATATCATGAACAAGCGTAACTCCAAACAAACAACTTCGTTATCATGCAGCATGCACAAATAATCAGGTGTCAAATACAGAAAATGAAAAAATGGACCCAACCTAGTCATTATAAGAGAACAGCGACATGTTTTACCTTAGGATATTCCTGAAAGAACTGTTTGTACTGGATTCACCATCTCAAGTCTGGGCAACAAATATACAATTCCAAGTGTCTCAAAAGTGCCATGAAATGCCATAAATTTCATCCAATGTTGTATTTATGTTCCAAGCAGCCATTTTTCATTTCTATTTGAGATTGACGTTTATCAAATTCACCATGTTCAACTTCTCATCATCGCATCTCAATCACACAAAATGAAGATTAAAGCCAAAAACCATCCATCAAAACGAGATACTGTTACCAATCCCCAAACCTCATTCCAGCTAGTGACGTCAGAAACAGTAGCATTGATGTAACAGAAAGTATACAGTTTTAGTCTAATATATATGTACATACACAAATATGTAATATATATACATGTATATTGATGAAATATAATCTAACAAACAAAATTTTATCGCATAATGCAAAAAGTAAACATCTATATGAACTAAATTTATATTTAAGGCCTAGGTTGAAAATTCTCTTTTTCTAAAGGGGGTAGGGTAATAATTAGATATTTTCTTGATAAAATCTTCTTATTTCCTCTTTGAAATTGACGACCAAAAGTCTACCGGGCCTGTTTTGCAAACGAGCAGAAGGAAAGAGGGTTAATGATCATTTTCAACAATAATGCCCTCTTCCATACAAGGGTTGCTTCATCCCCCATCTGAGAAAATCTCTTAGCTTCTTTATGCAATGTTGTCCCTGTTCAGAACTTCATATCACTTCCCTTTACACTCGTTGTCTCCCCTTTACTCGTGTGCCTTCCCTCCCTTATCATATTGTAGAGGCATGCTTGGAGGATTTGACCGGCATACCTCACTTTTCTTGCCATCAGTGTCTTGTGTCACTTTCATTCTTGTCCCAAAAATATTAAAGTCTATACAATAAATGCTGTCATATGATACATAAAGTATGCATTTATGTAAACTAAAGTCCTAATAATATCTAAAAACTAAAAATTCTGTCGCATAATTCAGGCCTAGTAGGTCGAAAATTCTCCTCTTCTAATGGGCGGTACAGTTACAAATTTTATAATTGTGCTATAATGTCGGCCCCTTTAAAATTGATGGGCAAAAGATGAGCAAACCCTATTGTTAAAACGTTTTTTATGAATAATACGAGACAGTAGCCACGTCGTCCCCCCCCAAATGGGTACAAGGAGGCGGGCAGAATAGCCACTGAACATGTCTTAACTTGGATTTTTTCATAGCAGATGAAAAAGATCTATATAAGTATCAGATCATATGATCTTGTTAGACGTGGATTCTACCAATGATTGTACAATAGCTCAATTTGAAAATAATTTTATTAATCTCAATTTGAAAATAATTTTAGTAATCTCAATTTGAAAATAATTTTGGTAATCTCAATTTGAAAATACTTTCAGTAATCTCAATTTGAAAATAATTTTAGTAATCTCAATTTGAAAATACTTTTACTAATCTCAATTTGAAAATAATTTTAGTAATCTCAATTTGAAAATAATTTTAGTAATCTCAATTTGAAAATGATTTTGGTAAAAATAACCCATGATAAGTTAAAACGCAATGTCAGCAACGTGTAAATAAAAGCAGCAATATTGCCATGGAGACAGTACACCGCTGACATAGTGTAGTGCACAGGACTTAAGGTCAAACCTTCACAAATTGATGTTTCCTAAAAAAACACATGCCACCATCCTTTTGTTTGTTAACAACACAAGCACACACGCTGTCATATACATAATAAATAAGCTAAATGGATTATTTACGATGCTAAAGGATTCAATTGTTTCCAGTCTCCTTTGAGCTGTACAATCAGTAACCAATACAGGGAACCTTCTCGACAAATATCAAAATAAATTGAACCCAGTCTTTTTAGAAGGAGATGCAGACCTCGGTATGAGTGACCGTCTAGAGCTGGCGGAAAACTCCAGCTGGTCTTCAGCCGAAATACAGCGAGCGATGGTGTAAAGACTAATTTCTTTTTTTTGTTATTACATGGCAGATAGTAAACAGCATAGAGGCCCCTTTCTGTGTCTTTTTGTACGACAGTTTGCAGTCTGTTTCATAAATTTAGGACGCTCACTGTGTGCTTCTTCCGTACATAACATTGCATTCAATACGAGCATTAGTCATTGATAAAAATGTCCCATGAAGATATTTGCTAAAAAATGAAAATTTATATTAAACAAGTTTGCTTCGGAGGTAGGCGACTTTTAAATCAAGCTCAAGTTATAGCTACTGCTTAATTTTAAATTGCCTAATTCACAGAAATCAAGCGCGGTGGATCACTGCCAACAGAAATTTCAAAGTTGTAACTTTGCTGCAATTCACAAAGGCCAACCATACATTAGTGAGATTTCGTTAAACTCTCCGAATGTTACGTTGATTCAATATGCCATAAGGTAATTGAGCCGGAGACAGCTGTCGTTTACTTTCCATCTCTGGCTATTGTATACGGAAATATAAATATTTGGGTATATTGTTTACCTTGAAGGCAACTAATCTTGCTGAAAAATAATGTGCTTGTAAGAGAACTCAAATTCCAACTGGTCTTTAGCAATGAAGATAATACCGGCCGGATAAGAAATAGGAAAATGGAATTGTCTCACCGCAGGATGAATCAGTTATCACTAATTTATTTGCACTGAAAAACAAGCAGGCTTTTGTGCTTGTAATTCCCAGGTATTTTTGACTGTGAAATATTGATCATATTTGACTGCATCGTTCGTGTTAAGTCATATACACACTATGCCGGTTTGGGTGGAAATCATACCGTGGGAGACTTCCGATTTACGCGGAAATATTTTCGTAACCAACATCATATCAAACATAAGGTTGGGTTTCCTTGTTCTCCATTAGTGATGGCCGTGCCCACCCCAGTATTTAACCCTTTACCATCCATGAACTCTAATCAACTACCCCATCTAGCGGGGGCAAGACGTTAAGGAGCATGGGGCTCTACCCCATAAACGTTTCGGGGGGCAGGCCCTTACTTTTGCTTAGAATGCATCTCCCTAACACACTTGCCACTACCGGTAAGGAATTTTCAAACTGGTATGCAACAGTAATTCTATGTAATTACTCATGCCGGCAATGGTAATGTGTACATTCAGTGCGAAGTTGATATATGTCACCCATGTGGCACATTTGCTTTCATTAATATCTAAACAAACTTATGAGAAAACACTGCCATAAAGGATTTCAATTACGCCACCACCTTTTAGAATTTCTAGAAACGATTCTTACGTTACCTGTACTCCTTTCCTTCGATCACAAGGAATCCTGAGGACCATCTTTCACTGTGTGTGGGGTAATTGCCCCCACATACCCCCCACGGGCGCGCAACTGACCCCATCTGATTTACTGTAGCATGCACTTCTCAAATGACGAGGATTTTGAACGGAGGAATGCGTGATGCCTGATACGTAAATGTTTAATTCAGAGACAACAAAACATGTTTAACAGCTGCTAAAAATGGAAAACTCGGCAAAAATGTTTATACTTGCCAGATATAAACGAAAAAAGACGTCAAGAGATCAATAATCTTTATTCTTATCTAATTACTGTGTAAGCAATGCACTCATTAGATATATATTGAGAGCACTTAATTGAAACACAGGCATAAGGATATTTACAATAGGTAATTAAAACCCCTTGAATTCAAACATACAGCACTCCCTCAACACGACTTGTAATATTAATTCAAAGAAATACACAAGCTTGGGTATGTTTAAGTGAAAAAGAAGGCAACGATTGAAGATATATTGAGAGAACTAATGAAACAAATACTGCGGAAACAGTGTAGCTAATTAGGACATATACTAAGAAACAAGGCATAGAATACCAAGTAGTAAGGTGGAAGGAAAAAGAAATAGAAGAAGACAAAGACAGATATTTCTCGCATGGACAAGCAAATGTTTAGGCAAAAGAGATGTGGACATCATTCGACTGGTGGAAAACAAGACATTGTACAATGCTGTGACAGCCTATGTCAGAATCAATGATAAAAACGTTGCATGAAAAAAATAACTGTACCCTTTTCCACAAATTATCAAGTTAAGTAAAGATAAAATCATTTTTGTGGTCTTATTTAAATATTATAAACTAGCTTCATGATATTGTCACAAGAACATGCTATGTAACTAGCCCTCGTCAGGCAATATGGCCACCTACTGTCTTCATATCAGATAATTTGAACCATGCACAAGTGTTCTTGAGATTGCAAATAAATACCTTACTTGTTCAAAGTTACATCTAAAACACACTGAAAAATACGTATAAAACACACTGAAAAATACGTATAAAACACACTGGAAAATACGTATAAAACACACTGGAAAATGTTATAACATGGAAAACTCCTTGAAGTAATGGGCACATCTGGGCACAAAAATTCGATTAATTCGTTAATAAAATGAAACGTTTAAGTGAATTTATACAGCAGAAAGCAGTCATAAACCCAGATATTTCACTGCAGAAAATGAATCATTGGTTGCCAACTAAAAGTGGGGACGTGTGACATAGTGATGTAGGAAATTAGTGATAACGTGGACTAGCTAATAGTCTTCTACAAACCAAAAAATGAATAAAATAGTACAATTAATGGTTCCCAATCGACACTTAATGAATATCGAGAAATATTTAGCGTTTGAATTTTACGAGTTCATACTGAATGTGATAACGTGTATGTTACTGAACCAATCCTACTGGGATGTCTACTTCCTAGAACATCCACTATTGAGCCTGCCTAGATTAAAATTACCAGGATTTGAAAATAGGATATAAAAACAGTTATTCAGACGAAGGAAACGGCAGATATCACACAATCTGAACAACAACGCGCTGTTGATATTTTCCATTCTCTCCAGTTTTTTGCACAGTTTCCGAGAGGTTCTCCTCTGTCTTTGCTCATAATCTACTCGGTATTTTTGATAAGAACTAGAACACCTTATAGCCGCCTTTAGATGCTCTTGATTGTGAAAATGTCCCGTTTCAAGAAAAAACCGAATAAGAACAATCAAGCTGGGTTTTACGAAGTTTATAGCTGAGTAATCCTATATTTATACATGTTACCACTGAGTTTTTAAGCTTTGGTATAAAAAGCTTATCTATGCTTGAATGCAAAGGGTTGAAAGCGAGTTAAATATCTCAATTGAATAAACTCCACACCAATCGATCAAATACTCTTCTTTATCGCAACCGACTCTGAAAGACACGACTGCATAGAACGACAAAGTCATCCGCGTCTGTTGAAGTACTAATTCTCATTTCCAAACTATCAATCCCTTTATATACCTCATTTTAATCCATTAACACAAATGTTACCTAACAATCCGCTTTTGTAGGAAATGGCCGCCTTCCAGAAAAGAGGCCATGATGTCAGGGAATTTGGGGCTTTGCAGGATAAGTCGAAAGCGAGGCCAGCGGTCTTCTATCAATGAATAGAGTAAAAAAAATCGCGTCCAAAACAAACTTTAAACGAGAAAGAATGCTAGAAGTAATCCACTTTACAACGAAAGCATTTCGAGGTATAATAATGAAAATTTTTCCGTGCACGAAAAAGATGCGCGCCTTAATGAAGATGTCTACTTTATGCAAAATCTTATTATGGAGATTCCATTCTAGTGTATAATATGTACGAGTACACTGATATATCGTTGCGCGGTTAGGACTGTTTTAAACATAATAGTGAAGCAGTGGCCAAACTGTTTTTGACATGAGGAAGGATGGTCAAGGATGATGAGCAGTTTGCAGAAACATCATGGTTGGAAAGTGTGATGGAAAACAAATTAAGGGAAAGGCAATGAAAAAGATGGATTGAGGGGGTAGAAGGGGTGACTGAAAAATCAATAGAAATGACGGAGGATGTGAGCATGCTGACTAGAAAAAGCTTGTACGTATCTCCAGAGGTCATGCACTGTAAAAGCTTGCTTAGACATGAAGCCTATCACGCCAGCCATCTCTGTCCTGCATTCAAGTAGAAAGGTCTTCTGGAAGGCATTCTGTGTCTTTACAGAGTTGATTAACGTAGGTAGTTGCTGCTTTACAAATTAGTCTTTTACCATGGCCAGGAGCCCAGAATAAAACATCGCTCGTTAGTTCGTATTTAGCCCTCCAACAATGTCCAACAAAGCGCATTCTTGGTCCTTTGAGGTTGGTTGACTGGAGCTCTAGATCCATAAAGTTGTGACTGTGCTGAAAGCAGGAAAATTTAAGAACCATTTAGCTTTGATTCCAAGGTCTTAGTAAAAGTCCAAGATATCGCACCATACGTCAGTATGAACTTCACAATAGCTCAAACAAATGCTTTAGATCAAAAAAAGAGATTTGATTTCCATGTTGTTCCACAGGTAAGAAAAGACACTGCTTATCACATTACTGAATATATTCTTGCGCTTTGTCGCCTACCAAAACATGATTACCTTATCAAATATTTACAATATAAGTGAAAATAACATGTCAACAATCCACCATATTACAAAATATGAATATTACTTTCATTTAACAGGAGAAAAAAAATACCATCCATACCACCGCCAAACAAACAAAGCGTGTATGATAGGATGGGTCAAGTACACCAACTCGGATTTAAAGACATTTGGAATTGAAGATTCTGAAGTCAAAGGTCATGATTCAAATCCTCCTTTAGAATATAGGTAAAGGGGACTTGCTTACTTGCTATGGTAATTGTAAGCGTAAGCACTGACAGGATATTTGGGTACACCGCGGGACATAAGACACAGCTTAGACCATGGGCCATTTAATGGACCCTTTACACAGAATGGAAAATCTTCATTCCTTGAAAATATTGTCAAACTGCATTTTATGTATATTTCTCATTACTGGAACATTACCAAAATAGCTACATTGAGCGGGCGCCGACCGGGCGCCGACCGGGCGCCGACCGGGCTCACTTTCAATTCTTAGACTTAAAAGCCAACACTCAAACCTCCGTGCCATCACGGAGCAAAGATTTGGTGAAGGACATTCAAAGTCCTTGGTTTTACGAGACGAAACCCAGCGGTGGGTAAGGGGAATTTCATTAATTTTTTTCTGTGTTTCAGCTTAAGCCTTCATCCGTGTCAGAAATATGAAG
>JANTCA010004703.1:0-10088 GCA_024741275.1 Chironex yamaguchii
TACTACTACTACTACTACTACTACTACTACTACTACTACTACTACTACTACTACTACTACTACTACTACGACTATTAATACTTCTACTTCTACTGATGATGCTCGTCAATTCGTCTTCGAATATGACCATGACAACATGGTTATTATGTGTTGGATGGATGTGTCCGCGAGTAGCTGATGAGGCCAATACGGGCATGTAAACCTCTCCCACAGGTCTGTCACCAATGGGTGGGTTGGATGTTTGCTGCATTTGCAGCTCTCGCCTTTGGCGTTTCTCCTTTGCTGTCTCAGTTCTTCTTGCTTCCGAATGACCGGCGCCTTTGCTGATGAGGGTTCGCCAGGCTGGTCTGTCGGAGGCCAAGCTTCCCCAGGAGTCAACGTCAATGTCGAAATCCTTGAGGGTGGCCTTGAAGGTGTCTTTGTAGCGCTTTCGCTGTCCTCCAGCCTTTTCTTTTGCCATTGCGCAGTTGACCAAAGAAGAGCTGCTTGGGGATACGCGAGTATGCCATCCGGGAGACGTGGCCTGCCCAGCGGATCTGGGCCTTGCGCATGGTTGCGATCAAGCTTGGTAGTTCTGCCCTCTCTAACACTTCTGTATCAAGGATCCTGTCTTGCCTGCGGATGTTACATATGCTGCGGAGACAGCGGACATGGAACTGCTGGAGTTGCTTTTCGTGTCGCCTGAAGATCGTTCACGTGCAGAAATGAAAAGACTCAATGTGGCTTTAACAGGCTTGGTTGAGACAAGATGGACGGGAAGTGGTCAGTTAATTCCGGATGACTATATTCTGTATTACTCAGGTGGAGAACAACGTGCATGTGGAGTTGGACTGATGATGGAGAAAAGATTTATATAGGCGGTCATGAGTTTCCTGGCAATTTCAGGGTGATGATAATGAAGCTGAAAGTAATACCATTCAACTTGGCAATAATATGTGTGTATGCACCATCGTCAGACCACTCAGACAAGGAAATAGAAGGGTTTTATGAAGAGATAAATGGATGCATGGGGAAGGTTGACAAAGAAGAAGCAGTCATAATAGTGGGCGATTGGAATGCAAAGATTGGCAGTACAGTCAGCAAACCGTACACTGGGCAGTTTGGTCTGGGAAAAAGGAATGGGAGGGGTGCACGTCTACTGCAGTTCTGTCAAGAGCAGGATATGGTGATAGCCAAAACTCTGTTTAAACAGCACTGTAGACGTCTGTACACTTGGAGAAGCTCTGGTGATGTGCATAGAAATCAGATTGATCATATCTTGGTCAGAAAGAGATACAGAAATTACGTGAAAAATGCTTACACATATCCGGGTGCCTACATAGAGTCAGACCACTGTTTATTAGTAGCAAAATTTAAAATGAAAATCTTTGCTAAATACGGAGAAAAGGAAAGTCTTTGCTAAATACGATCTAGCGCAGCTAAAGAAAGAAGGTTTCAAGACGATGTTTAATGCTGCAGTCAAAAATAGAAGTTGCAGAAAATGGTCAAGCTGACGATGATGAGTACATCGAAACATACTGGAGCAACTTGAAAGAGAGTCTAAAGCATGTAGAGAAAGAAACAGCGCCCAAAAGGGAGGGAAGGAGGCATCACATTTGGATGACAGAGGAAATACTAACTATGCTGGATAAGAGGCGTCAAAGAAACGGGAAGTCAGGTTACCACGCCCTTAGTAAGAAGATAAAATCCAAATGTAAGCAGGGAAAGGAAGGGTTCTATAACAACAAGTGTCAGGAAGTGGAAGTACTGCAAAAAGATCACCATATAACAGAGATGCACAGTAAAGTTAAAGAACTTACAAGCAAAAGTAAGAAGTCCAGCTCGAGCTCTGGCTGTGTTCAGGATAAAAATGAGAAATTGTTGTTCGAAGAAAAAGCAATACAAGAGAGGTTGACAGAATATATCAGCAAACTCTATGATGATGAGCGAGATCAGAAGTTACCTATATCAGATGAAGAAGGGCCAGAGTTTCTTATGGAAGAGTTGGTATCTTTTGTTAAAGAACTGAAGGCAGGCAAGGCAGCCGGAGAGGATGGATTAGTGGCTGAGCATCTCAAGCCCTTGGAAGAGGATAATATGAAGAAAGTATTAAAGCTCTGTAATGAGATCTATACAAGTGGGGAAATTCCTGAAGACCTCAAGAGAAGTGTCTTCATAGCGTTGCCCAAGAAGCCAAGGGACCACCTTATGTACAGAACATCCTACTATAAATTTGATGAGTCATTCGATCAAAGTCATCTTGAAAATGGTCATGAGAAGAAATGAGCGACAGCTTGAAGAGAAGATGGGAGAGACACAGTCAGGTTTACGTACCGGAATTGAAACCAGAGAAGGCATTTTAAACCTGAGACTGATTATAAACAAATACATGGAGCTAGAAAAGAAGATTTATCTATGTTTCATTGATTATGAAAAGGCATTTGACCGTGTAAAACATGAAGAGCTGATTAAAACTTTGCAAGGCACAGAAATAGATGGGAAGGATTTGCAGTTAATACAGAACTTTTACTGGGACCAGAATGCAATGGTTAATGTTTACGGAGAAATGTCGAGCAAGTTCCCAATTAAGAAAGGTGTAAGACAAGGTTGCGTTATTTCGCCGAAACTGTTTAATATATACACAAAGAGTATTTTTGAAGAGCCAGACATGTTGACTGGGGTGAAGATTGGCGGAAGGAACGTCACAAATCCGTGCTTTGCAGATGCCACGGCATTGATAGCAGAGTCTGAGCATGAACTCCAAGAAATAGTCAATCTAGTTAATACAAGAAGCAAAGACAAATGGAAAACATTTGGAGCAAGTAGAACAGTTCACATACTTGGGCAAACTTATAACAGCTGACAGGAGATGCGATGAGCAGGTCAAGAGAAGAATTGAGATAGCAAGGACAAGCTTCATGAATATGAAGAGTCTTTTTTGTACAGCTGGGCTGAAACTAGAAACAGGAAAAAGGCTGCTGAAAGGCTACATACTTTCAACGCTCCTGCATGGGGCAGAGACCTGGACGCTGAATAAAGAAGCATGCAGCAGAATAGAAGCTTTTGAAATGTGGCTTTAAAGGAAAATGTTAAAAATAAGTTACATGGAGCATATCAAGAACGAAGAGGTACTGCAAGGGGCAAAGACCAGTAGAAAGTTGTTAGTCAACATTAAGAAGCGGATAATTGGCACAGCTAGATCGTCCTTTCATCTAAGTGTATTAAAGTCTGTCTATATCAAAACTAGAAACCAGTACTCTTTAGGCAGAAAGAGTTTTTTCACTTGGACTCTTCGAATAATGTATTGTTTCTTCATTTTCTCTTTCTCTTGTTTCCTTTCTTGTTTACGATTGTCTTGTTTTGCCACATGTTTCGTATAAATAGGCTGCCATATACATATACTATCCTTTCTGACGTTTAATACTCGGAAGAGTGTCAGATGAAAAAAGCTTTTTAGTATGTTTTCATCGTAATGTCGCAAACTTTCAAGTCGATTTTCAAGTTTTGTACCACAAAAAGATCTATTTACCTTCTATCAAATATTGCCAGTGTCAAACAGTGTCTTCTAATTCCCAACGAATATCTCCAAGCGAGGATATTCCTATCGAAATCTACATCATCTATCACAAATATTCAGTGTAATACTTACAAGGACACAAAGAATGTTCTTAACGCGTTCCGTACTGAGCACGAAAAGCCAGAAACACCTTAACTCGCAATGCTCCTTCGTCTTAAATGTGACTAATTACTCTTTGCCTACACTTAATTATCTTTGGGTGTTCCCTCAAAATCTTATGGCTAAGATTATTTCTAATTTCGCTGTTTGCTATATCAACCACATTCTACCGAGAAAATCCAATCTAAAATGGGGTATTTCGTCTACTGCTGACTCCTCTCTTTGCTTAATATGTGAATCACTGACAGGATCGCTAACGACTCTATCCTATCTTTCATTACTTCTACTTTGGAATCTGTAAAGAACACAGTTACCTATGCTGATCTTTCTGAGTACCTGAGCGCCTCAGTCATAATTCGGAACGAATTACGTCCCGACCTTCTATTTTTAACATTATCTAGTAAGTGCCTATACATCCTGGAACTGACTGTTTGACTGTTTGAGCTTTGAATCCAATCTGCATAACTCTCTACATTAAAGTATGATAATTTGATTACAGAGCTGGCAAATCAATATGAGCGAGTCAAATTCATAAGGACGGATTAAGGCGACCAGGGGACTCAGACTGTAATTCAGCTATTAGCCCTGCAATTTAAATGATAACGAAGTGGATAAAAAAATTAAAAGACTGTTAACATTATTGATGTTATTCGCATCATCATTAAAATCTGTTGTCTAACTTTATTGATGGCCAGGACTCCAAAAATGCGATAAAACTCTGCGCGCTTACCATTTCTTGATGAAGTTTCCTCTTTTTTTTATGGTACAAAACTTGGAAATCACCTTGACAATTTTGCAGCATTGCATTAAAATCATACATGAAATATATTTATGTCTGATGAATCTTCAGAAAGGAAAATATAAAGTTATGGCAACCTTTTTATGAGAAACATCAATCGAATCTGGCCTATGGGAAACTTGAAAGAAAAAAAAAGCAAAGAGAAAATGAAAACGAAAACGAAAAAGCAAAACATTATTTGAAGAGTCCAAGTGAAAAAGCAAACTCTTTCTGCCTGTTGAGTCCTGGTATTCTTGTTTTGATATATACAAACTCCAAATTACGTAATTGAAAGGCAATCTAGCTGTGTCATCTTGTTTCATCTTCTAAATCCCTGTTAACCTCCATTTGAGATTTGAATTTTTCTTTCCTGGGAACAATGAAATAGATCATCTCCCGGTCCATATTTATGCTCGGTACACAAGGCTTACATGAATCCTTGATAATTTCAGCAGGTAAAGCAACTCAAGAATCGACAACAAACCCAACCACCCTATTAGTAGTAATATTACGTCTTATGAAAGTTTGATTTCCGAGCCAACATAAATGGTTGCCACCTTAATCAGTTAAAATGGACCCCGGCATTAAACGAAAAGCCCAAAATGTGTTCATGATACTCAAGACGAAGGCTTTGAACACTATAAATATTTAATTGGTGAGTATCTCCGGAACCGCGAGGGCAAAGAAAAAGAGTTGATTGGACACATTAAGATAGAACTATCAATTTTTCGTAACCGATTTCTAAATGCAGATAAAGGTAAACGCGTTTCAATAACAGAAACGGTCATGGGGAAGAGAAAGGGAGACATTGGTTTCGTGTTCCCTGCAAAGTATGCGGTGATGACAAAGAAGAAGGAAATATTAATGGCTCTCAAGGATGAGAAGGAAAGAAAAATATCAGTACTTTGAAATCAGGATTGAATGTGTAGATAATGATAAGCAAAAAGCACTTTTAAGTAAATACCCGTCACTTTGACTAATTCTACATATTAATTATCGTCTATGGACTCTTGTCTGAGAGCGGATTATCAAAGATTTCAGATTTTAGGTGGACATTTATTTGAGAGGGACGGCTATTCTGTAGTGGAGACTAAATTGAGCATTTCAAACTGATCCAGAATCATATTTTATTTCTATGCTTCTACTTTCAGTTGGGCATAATGCCTTGTTTTTCTTGTTCACTGTCAGCTTTAGTTCTGAATAATTCAGAAAGTACGCAGTCATTAAAATCATGAATGTATTCTTCCAATACTTTACCGCTTGCTCTTCGGATACAATCATGGCTAAGCTCCGTTAAGTTGGGAAGAAATCAAAATATGTTGGAGAGGATAATGTACCGATGGTTACTGAAAATACGTCAACTTTGAAATATTATCTCATTACCTTCCCCAATTCCGTAGTTTCATTTGGTATGTCTGCCAATAAAACTTTTAAATAAAAACAGCGTCTTCACATGCTAACTATTGTGTCCCCTAAATGCCGGGGCCTCCTGGCTTGGGCCTGGTAAGCGTCCCCTGTAATCCGCCGCTGCAAATTCAATAACCTTTCAATAAGCACTCTAGTAAGTTTAATGCTATCTACCACTTTTGCGCCATTTTGATGTCATCGTGTCTAAACGGTCGAAGACTGTAGCTAAGAACAATTGTTGAACAATTACAAGACCCTGGAGAATGTGTTAAGGTAAGGATTTGAGTTATCAAGTGATACGGGCTTTTTGTTTATTCAACTTACAGTTGTTATGTGATTTGGCATAGGCTACGCAACATCTTATTGCATTAAACTACAGTTGTAGTATTGATTACACTTAAATGGGTCATGTCGACCGAATTTGAATACCAAACAAATCCTTGGCTGCCCTCTGCATTTTCTCTTCAAGTCAAATTCAGTGTCGTATGTTTCAGCCAAAATCACACAAGAAAATGCTTTGGGTCTTAGCTACTTAGTTAATGATCTTCAATCTGGTCCCAATTTGCTTACCTGTCTAAATCTTTAAGGGTAGTTATGGGGCCTATCGTAGGAACAGAAGGCACGTTCCAGTCTTTATTTCGACACTACTGCGAGCACAATGGTTAAATCAGTCGACTTTTGATCGGAAGTCCTGGTTACGGGTCCAGTTATCGGTTCCGTAAAAGTCCCGTGCCTAAGCAAAAGTCCTCTTAATCCCAAAGCACCATAAAAGCTCTGAATTAGCTCTCAAATATGTTAATACACAAATTTGTATTTGATAATTAAATGTATGCTTGTTTCTTCGTTGCCGTATCTCTTGCCCTAAATGCTAAAGAGACAGATAGCGATTATCCAGTTGTTTAAAGAACATGATGCATAGCCAACAAGGAAACTCGTGATCTACCCGACGACACAGAAAAAAGTCTGCTTTCATCCTGATGTTCTTCATTTTATTAAATTAGACCGTCCCGTGAGGGATTAAAGGCTAGGACGACTGGTATTCCTTTTAAATATGCAGTCCATTTCTCGTAATAGAGGACATAAGTTCCGTGGGACGGATCAGCAATGTAGTCCATTTCGTTATGAACGTACAGAAGTACGAATGTTGTATGCTTCTTTCACACTGTTTTATTATAGCCCGCTCAAGACTGAGACACTGTGCATATTGTTTAGTCGCGTGGCCTTGGGTAGACATGTGGGAGCAATGCTCCACAACATCATTGGCAAAAGCTGGTCCTTAGGATTCCTTCGGCACTTGTCACGAAATAATCAAAGTTCCTAATCAATAGTAGGAAACATGATATCAGAAGAAGCATTCTAAGCCAGCGCAAAGCAGTCGGTCTCAAAAATTTATTTGTGGCTGAGGCCTGCAGACCCCTCAAATTCTTGCCCCCCCACTTTATTGTTTAAGTTTTGTCTAAGATTTTTGTATTGCTGAAGTATTGTTTAATAATACATGAGGTCTTCAAATTAAACACTGGCCTTGTTAGTAACGTTTTGTAATGGTTTCTTGGGCTGCTATATCCAACCAATTAGGTCTTAGTAAAATACGTTGTTGCGCCCATGTGGAGGTAGCCTGTTCTTGCTTGGGCAGTAAAGGAAAGGTGGGTTCTCACCTTTTCAATATTTTGGTAGGTTCTCACGTTTTCAATATTTTGGTAGGTTCTCACGTTTTCAATATTTTGGTAGGTGAAGACTGTGCGCTTGGTTGGGTTGTTAAGAGAAATTTGAAAGAAGATTATAAAATGGGTTCGAAGGGAATTGCCGTAAACCCGCTGCAAATTCACCTTATGGCAGCTTGCTATGATATGCAAGATGCAATTTTGTGATGTTTGTTGGCATACCGAGATGAATCGCTTTTAGTCTGCAAGTAATCCTACGTTGTCCAATCCGACCGTCTTTGAAATTGTTTCAAGAATAGAACTGACTTCATAATGGGAGCTAGACAACTTTTAAATGCAACTCATTCTAAGCTACAAATGATGGATAATTTTTGAAAATGCCGCGCCTTCTTGGGTTTGTTTTTGGAGTGCCTTCTAAGGTTTAGCTTCTGTTTTCACTTTTCAGAGGGTATGAAAGGTTGTTGCATCATTCATTTAAGGTGTACAGATGAGGTTGACTGTTCAGGACAAAAATTTAAAGACACGTCTCCAGGTCATCGTAAGTTAAGAAATTGTCAAGTTAAACACGACGTTTTATATGACTGCTTGTAAGCACTGCATATCGTTTGCATTCTTTACCAGTCTTGTTTTGTCACCTTAGAAAAATCAGGAAATAGATCGAAGTGACATCACAGTGAAAAAGCAGCCGGATTATCTTGTTTTCTTTAGAACTCGTCTGGTCATGAACGGTGTCTTTGTGTTTTTCACAGCAAGGAGGATTAGCCATGACCATGGTCGACAAAATGTAGATGAAGGAATCTGTTACAGATCATTGAATCTAGGGTTTGTAAGAGAATGCTTAGCCACGGGTTGTCTCTGGTGATTTCCTACCTTCTACGTCGTTCACGAGTATACCACAATACCATTTCTGCATTGTGTTGAAGTATAACGTGAACAAATTCTGAAACGATTGTATGGTTCAGAAGTACCCAGCATGCCATTCTGTTTAACTTAAAAGTCCACAATAAATGTTACTAATTTTTCTTCAAGTGGGATGGGAATTGACTTTGAACTTAGTTCAGTACCTAGCTGAGAAATTCCTTGATTCTGCCAGCAATTACATTATGTGAGAAAGTTTAGGTACGAATTCTGATAAGCATGGCATTGTCTTAAAGGCAATAATAAGGAGTTTATAGAACGATTAGTACACATTATTCTTTTATGTCTAATTAAGCGCCTTATTGTTTCAGTCATAGAGCCTTCAACATTTCGTTTTCTAGTTTTCTTAATTTCAAATTTTAAGACCCTATTGTTTCATAAGAGCAATTAGTTCACTGCAATATTACTGAAGCATGAGCCAGATCAAATGGGGGCATTAAGAGGCTTCAGCCTCCTCACTTTTTTGCAAAGAAATGTTGGTTTGTTCTTATTAAGAAACAGTCAAATTCATAATATAGAATATTTATAGAATTACTCAAGCCCCCCTCCCCCCACTCCCACACTTCAATTGCAAACGCGTGCAGCACACTGTAAGAGACGAGAGGTATAAGTAAAATAACGTCTTTGTCATTGATGAGCAGTTTAGTGTGATTCTTCTTGAGGACTAAGACGACTTACTCTACTTAGTACATCGAGTTTTATCATAATCATTAATACAATTGCGAAAGTTTTAAAATTGATTCTTTATTGCCCAATGCTTAATTTGTCAAATTATAACTTATTACTACAAATTTCAATCTTTAAGGTTACAAGTTGTGAAATGCACAAATTACATTTTCAATCTCTAAGGATACAAGCCTTGAAATGCTCAATTTTCATTTTCAATCTTTCAAGACACAAGTCGTGAAATACAAATTGTACATTTCCATTCTTCTAGAATACCAGTCAAACTTTTTACTACCTATCTTTTAGAATACAAGTCATGAAATGCAAACTTTTGACTCTCATTCTCATTTATGACAGAAGTCTTGGAATCCAAACTTTTCATTTTACTTCTTTTAAGATGCAAGTCATGAAATGCAAGCTTTTGACTCTCATTCTCATTCATGACAAAAGTCTTCGAACCCAAACTTTTCATTGTCATTCTTTTAAGATGCAAATCGTGAAATGCAAACTTTTGACTTTCATTCTCATTCATGACAGAAGTCTTGGAATCCAAACTTTTCACTTCCATTCTTTAAGGTGCAAATCGTGATTTGCAAGCTTTTGACTTTCATTCTCATTTATGACAGAAGTCTTGGAATCCAAACTTTTCACTTCCATTCTTTTAAGGTGCAAATCGTGAAATGCAAACTTTTGAATCTCATTCTCATTCATGACAAAAGTCTTGGAATCCAAACTTTTCACTTCCATTCTTTTAAGGTGCAAATCATGAAATGCAAACTTTTGAATCTCATTCTCATTCATGACAAAAGTCTAGGAACACAAACTTTTCATTGTCATTCTTTTAAGATCCAAATCGTGAAATGCAAACTTTTGATTCTCATTCTCATTCATGACAAAAGTCTTGGAATCCAAACTTTTCATTTTACTTCTTTTAAGATGCAAGTCGTGAAATGCAAGCTTTTGACTCTCATTCTCATTCATGACAAAAGTCTAGGAACCCAAA
>JANTCA010004705.1:0-10088 GCA_024741275.1 Chironex yamaguchii
ACGACTCATGTCATGATAAAGCTCCTGTCTACATGGCTTCCACTGAGTCCACAAAGTCGAGAATTTTCAAGAAAAAACCTTTACGTATAATGTGAACGTATAAAAAAGAGATGATATTGCTTGCTTTTACAGGCACTGCAGTATCTAAGAAACAAATTTCAAATAGTTCAATTTTGAAACACCAAGAGATAGTTTAGTTCCAGTGGACTCCCATTAAGTTTTCTTTTAAGATTCCTTCCATACCGAAGATATTTTTTCATTAGACATAACGAAATTATGGGATATGCCTAAAAATTTGTTCCATTTTAGTATTAAGTTTTTGTTTGCATTAGATAACCTGTTAAGTGTTGGACATTTACTGGTTATTTTCAACGTTACAGCTTAGCAGGGGACCATTTTGCAAGACTTCAGTCATGCCAAATGTGTGTTTTTTGATGAACACTTGCAGTTGGATGGAGAGGTGAGTTGTATATTACATTATTTGCTAGAATAAATTGCAACTGGGGTAGCTTGGAAGGGTCTTTAGGAAAAGCATTTTAACATGCAGGCACCATGATTATGGTATGTGCTCTTGGACAGAGAAATGGTTCTAGGACATATGGTAATGAAATTCTTACCTGTGAAGGATTCTTGCATTGCATTTTAACTGTTGTATTGTTACAGGGTACTCAGTGTCTGCTGTTGTATATGATCTTGTATGAAAAGGTGTGAGTGACATTGAAATAAATATATATTATAAATTATATGTATTCAATTTACTTCTGTCGCAGGTGACAGAACTGCTGGGATATCGGTACAATCCAGTAGACAAAGAAGATGCTATGGAAGTGAGAGGGAAATTTATTCCTTGAGGAGAGATTATTGCTTTGCACTTGATGGAAACTGCTGGATGTACCTGCTGGTGATGGTTGAGCCATGCGGTCATCAATTGCCTTTTTGCCATAGTTATTCCTGTTAAAAGTTTTGCAGAAAGTCAAGAAAAATTGGAAGAAATCCATGATAAGTACAGGGAATGAAGTGTGAAGAAATAGAAAAGGACAGCTGTTTCATTTTGCAGCTGTAGAATTTTGCAGACATAATGAAACCAACCAAAGCTACTACATATCTAACAACGGAAAAGTACAGACACCAAGTTGCAAAAGCATGACAGTCGTATTGCTGCAAATTGTACATTAAATACTTGAAATGAATTTGACTAGTGTACTTTCATCTTCAACAGATTCAAAATCTAAGTACAACAGGGCGGCAAAGACAAGTGCATGGGAAATGGAGCAAAAGATCAATAAGTTGATCAAAAAAGTAAACCAGTTGTAATGCAGGTTTATCACCCTCCCATAAGGGGATACAGGAACCGAAGAAAACTGCAAACTTACTGATCAAGTGTCTCTTCCAGTACTTGGCTGGACATCAAAATGGAGACATAAATATATTCTGAATTGTGATCCCAGATGAAGAGTTCATAAAAACACTCAATCAAACTATCAACAGACTTAGAAAAGCATTCAAGAGCGTGTCAGATTAGCTAACTCACAATAGAATATTTGCACATAAAACTCTTACATGTACCTTAAATCAATGACCTTTTACATTGTCTCGGAAAATTCGTGATGCAGTTTCACAGTGGAAGAAACCTAGTTAAACTGAAGTTCTGTGAAAGAAGTTTGTGTGATGTCACACTTGTTGATTGACACATTTGACGTTGTTTTTTTTAAATGGTGATAGCTAAGAATAAATTTTCTAGGTAAATTGAAGCTTGAGATATTGTAGTTGTGTTGAATAAGGGTGAAAATCCAGTGTCTTTCGTATAACACGGTGATTATCTATAAGGTATGTGATTTGTCTTGTTCTTTTCAGTGTGACGTCACACCTGTTGATTGACACATTTGACATTTTTTCTGGAAATTGGCTATCATTAGAAATGCAGTTTTTGGCTCAAATGCTGTCTTATACGTTGTACATTTGTTAAATAAGAGTAAAAAGTTTTATTTGGTTGTAAATCCCTTGATTTTACGTTGATTCCCTGTGGTCACCTGTGAATCTGAATCTGCGTCTGGAATCTGAATTTGAGTCCAGACGAATATTCATCCAACTTGTAGTCAGTCAAGAACACCCATATTTTTAAACTAACCCTAGCACATGGCAAGTGTGCCTAGACGAAAAGATGGAACATAAGTCAACATAAAATGTGGAAATATGTCTAAAAATCGGTAGTTTAGTAAATCCATATACTGTTGAAATAACTGTAACATGTCCAAAGATTTACGAAGTTAATTACCGGAATTGCAGTGGACTACCCAACACCACTTGAAGGGATTAGTCTGCCCTTGTTACCAAGTGGAGTCTTGACTATGAAGAAGGTGCAAACATAGTCACTAATCCATTTATTCAAAAAGTCTCTTTGGTGGTTTTTTTGTTCGGGAAAGGCCTTGTACAGGTGTCATTGCCTGTTCTTTATGCTCCAAATCGGATGGTAACTTGGAATCCTGACTGGGTGATAACTCAGGACTGGTCTCCTTTATAGGCCCTGTTGGTTCCATGTTCGAAGTTTGTGCTAACTTCAAGTCACGTCGATTCCTACGAAGCATAGATCCTTTACTAGTCTTGACTTCATAGGACCTATCAGCACTCTGTTAATTTACAGTCCCGGGTTCTGTCCATTGTTTGCTGCTATGATAATACAATCTGATCTTATCACCAATCTCAAGACTTGGAGGAACTTTAATGCCTTGGTCAAAGTACCTTTTCTGCTTGGTTTTGTCTATCTCCTTTATCACAAGTACCTTGCCTTTTCCTTCTGTCTTCAAGAGTGATGGGTGTATTGGTAACATGGGCTTTATTCGACGTTTCATTAACAGTTGTGCTGGTAATTGACCACATGGTAATTGTGTTGCACGGTAGGTAAGGAGTCCTTCATACAGGTCTCCCTTCATTATTATTTTCTTAGCTGTTTTGACAGCACTCTCCCTGCCATTATTCCAGGCCAATAGATACACTTGCAGGCTCATCTCTGACATTTTTCAATTCCCAAGTGGCCTACATTTATCTTCTTTAGCATGTTTCTTCTCTGTATTGCTGATGGTACTACAATCATCGATCCTTTCAATATTAGATCGTCTGCTATTGTCAACTCATCCCGAACATTCCAGTATTCTTTTATAATTGTGGGACAGCTCTGCTGGTTAGCTGGCCACCCAGTGAGTGTTATGTTTCTCAACATAACCATAGCAGGATCACTATTGGTTTGGTCTTTAAGATGCATGAATTTATTGTTCATCGGCATATAGACTAAAACCATCTGGACATGCATTTCCAAGGGGTCCTCCATCTGGCTCTCCATGGGTGGTGTTTTGCAGTCTGTAGCACGTGACAGAGCATCTGCTGCTACAAGCTATTTACCTGGCACAAAAGTGACATTTAGGTCATGTCTCTGTAGTCTGAGTAACAAGATTGAATTTTCAGTGGACAGTCCTGTAGTGGTTTTGAAAACAACTGATAAGTGGTTTGTGATCAGTCTCAATTGATACTCTAGTTCCATGTATAAATTGGTGAAATCACTCACAGGCGTAAGTGATACCAAGTAACTCTTTTTCTATCATTGCATAGCGTGTTTCAGCACTGGTCATTGCTCGAGATGCATATGCTACTGGTTTCCAAACATTCTCGCCTGCCTGATCATGCTGTTGTAAGAGGAGGACACCAATGCCATCTTTGTTAGCATCAGATGAGGTATTGATAGGTTTCTCTGGGTCAAAGTATTGAAGTATTGGCTCAGAGCTTATGATTCTTTTTAACTCATTCCAGGCCTCTTCTTGTTCTCAGTGCTACTGCCAGCAGTTTTTCTTCTCTAGTAGTTGGTGTAGGGGTGCAGCTACCCTGGAGTACTCTGGTATCCACTTGGCCAGGTATGTAATCATACCAAGAGATCTTTGGAGTGCCTCTCTTGACTCAGGTCTAGGCATATTGCTGATAGCAGAGATTTTGCTTTCATCTGGTTTGACTCCCTTATCGGTAAGTCAGTCTCCTAAAAGGACTAATTCTTTGACAGCTAACTGGCATTTCTCCTTGTTGAAGTTGAGGTTGTTTCTTTTAGCTGCTTCTAAAACCTCTCGTAGTGCTGTGTCATGTTCCTCAATTGTTTTTCCCATACAATTATGTTTTCCATTGAGGTGTCTACATTTGGGATACCCTCAAAAGTCTCCTAGATTCACTTATGGTAGATTTCTGGTGAAGAGCATATGCCAAATGGTAATCTCTTGAATCTGTGTCGTCCGAACAGGGTGTTAAAAGTGCAAAGTTTACTCATTTCATCATCAAGCTGATCTACCAGAAACCAGCTGAAGCATCCAGTTTACTGGAAATCTTTGCTCCGGCAAAGTTAGCCATGACGTCTTCATGTGTAGGTAGCTTATAGTGTTGCTGATTTATGGGTCTGTTCAAATCATGAAGGTCTCAGTTTACCATTCTTCTTTTTAGTGACCACTAATGAATTTACCCACTCTGTTGGCTCACTGACTTTGGTGATGACATCTAGCTCTTCCATCTGTTGCAACTCTTGTCTTAGTAGTTGTGTGAGTGCAAAAGGTACTTTTTGACAGGCATTAATTACTGGTGTTGAACTTTGATCGATAGTGATAGTACTGATTCCTGGGAGACAGCCTAAGGTGGTAAAGACATCTTGGTAATCTTCAGAGGTTGCCTCATAATTGATTCCCATTATGAATTTAACATACCCCAGCTTGTGGCTGTATTCCCGGCCTAGTATTGGCATATTTTTTCCAGGAGCCACCATGAAGGGTATCTGGTGGATTTTTCCTTTACAGGTAACTGGAAGGATGCACTTTCCCCTGACTGGGGTGGGATTATCGTAATATGCCCTTATCCTATGGACAGTTGGAAATATTTTAGCCTCTGGGGCAACTCTCTGTAAATCTTGTTCAGGGGTTATGTTTACCTGGGCTCCTGTATCAACCTTAATATTTAATATTTAATATTTAATATTTCATATTTCATATTTCATATTTCATATTTCATATTTCATATTTCATATTTAATATTTAATATTCAATATTTAATTTGTTAGTTGAGTGTGTCAACTGTCACTATGGGTATTCTGAAAACAAACTCATCATCTGTATCAGCTTGGTAAACTCTCCTTGATTTGCAACAGGTGGCAAAGTGATTTTTGCCATAACACTTATTACATCATTTACCATAAGTAGGACATTTCATGGATGCATGATGTGACCCGGATCGTTGGCAATCATGTTCCTGGTTACTCTTTGTTTTCTCAGGGCTGTGTTGCGATGGCTTTTGGTCCCTTTTCTTTATTATTTTCTTAGGGGATCCTTGCTTGTGCTTAGTATTCTAATTCTGCTTGATGGCATCAACATTAGTTGTCATTCCAGTAATTTCACTGGATTGCTTGTTTGCAAGCTCAAATGAACTTGCAATATCTAAGAAATCTTTCAATTTTAAGTTAGGGTCTCAAAGTGCTTTGGTACGTAGTGCTTTGGTACGTAGTGCTGACTCTGTGGTACAATTAACTTGTTGAGGCAGGGTAATTAACTCAATACTGTCATTTACTGAGTTCCCTCCTAAATCTAAGACATCAATCTGTTCCTTAATTCGCATGTAGAAACAGTGCATGGACACTGATGCATCCAAATGAAATGGGTACATACTGCTCTTGCAAAAAGCATAATTTCTCTTTATTTCCAAAATCAAATGATAAGGGTTAGGTTAGATTAAGCTTAGTTTAGCACATGGCAGGATTAAGGGACATTTTTGTCTGGTTAGAGTTAAAGTCAACAGAACCTAAAAATTCATGGACTGTTCGTTAGATCAGAATATTCATTGGATATATAATACACCCCTCATAGCCCTCTCTACCCACTTGATCTAATGCTTCGTGCATGCTGACACCATACATGCCACACCATTGCCTGTTATGCCATTGCATTGTGGTTAAATATCTTGGGTTTGCATATGTCAGACTCTGCAATCTTACTGTGCATGTTTAAAGGACTAAGTATTACAATGCCATTTAAATACCTTATTGATTTTGTATTAAGTTCAATTGAATTCAAATTTTATTCTCTACAATTTGAGCCTACTTTATCTCTTTGTTTGCATTTGTTGTTACCAATGAACCTATATTGAGGTTAGTGCTGAAAACTAGATGTAACAATAGATGTTTGGTCCTGAAGATTTGCAAGGGAACCATAAATCTGAACTCTCCATATCAGAAAAGGTTTTTTTACCTTAGCTAGTTCACCAGACTTTTCTTGGCCAAGAGTAATTGAGATTTATGATATGCATTTTAACATACCAGTTCTTTAAAAGATTTAAATGTGCATATATTGCTTTGGCTTGCACCATACTGATATACAGGCCGCATGTTCAAAGTGTCCTGTGTGGCAGATATTTTGCCTTTCTTCATCTTCAGTCGTGCCATCAACTACAAAGCATTGCTCCATCCTGATTAAAGTTCCAAAGAGTATTATGAGTTATTTGCGAGGAACATCTCACAGGTTTATTTGTTTGTCCCTTCTTAGTTGATGGGGACAGCAATTTAAGTATAAGGTTTCCTTAAGAAAATGAGTCTTGTATTGACAAGAGCAGAGGTATACCTGTCCAGCTAGCAGATCAATATGGTTAAAATACATTTGATTTGTTATTGACTGATTGATTTAGCTTTTATGCCAGATAAACTAATATAGACTGTTGAAGAAATTGTCAAGTTGATTGTGTTTATCATGATTCTGGGATCCTGTGAGGAAGCCCTGATTACCAAACACTGGATTTATAATGCCCTTATTACTCTTTACAAAGGCCAAGGTCCTAAACCTTTGTGTGACTGTCACAATGGTATCATTCTCCTCAAAGGTTTTGGTATGGTACTATGCAGACTGTTTTTAAATTTAATCGTGAAATATTTGGCAGTTATCCTACAGTCACTTTGTGGTTTTTGTTCAAGAAGAGGTACAATAGATAGCAATTTTTGCTGCGAAGCAACTGCAAGAGTAAAGCAAGTCCCATTGTACCAAGTTCTCATAGGTGAAACAAATCATTATCACATGCAACAGAGACACATTGTCTAAGCATTTTAGAAAGCTTAGATTTCTTCTCCAATTTTGTCAGCATACAGCATTTGTTGATAATGTGCATCCACAATAATGTTAAGGGCAGTAATATTTCACCTCCAGCCTTATTTGCATGTATTTTGCAGCAGTGGTTACACATCAGTTTAGGACTCCAACATTGGTGTTAATATGTGCCCTAGAAAAGCTAGTGAATTTTGTGATGTAAGGAAATTTAGACCTAGTTGTACTAATTTTTCAATAACATTACAGGTAGCTCTTTATGGTAAAGAGTCAGTTTCATTACACATAGTAAGGAAGATTTGAAGATGTTATTCTTATCGGCAAAACAACATGACATTCATGCCTTCACCTTGTAACCTTAACATAGAACCCAGCATTGGATCCAGGCTAGGAGTCGTGGATACATTTGTTTATTTGGGATTTACCATAGCAGTGCATTGTTCTTTATATGCCATCATGCATGTTTGCATCCAGAAGGCGTATGTGGCATTTGGAAAATTGGAGAAGTATTTGTTTTTGCATAGGGGTGTATCAACAAAAACCAGAGTTGCTTTCAGTGGAACATATATCTCGACTACCTTATTGCCTTAGTATTCATTTAAATTGTGGACTAATTACCAGCATAACATGAAAAGCTTAGAAGGGTTTCACCAGAAATGTTTTGGGCATATAGTTGATATTAACTGGGAAAATAATGCCTCAGCCACAGAATTAATTGAGTGATCTGACTGTCCAAGCATTGAAGCAACGATCATTAACAATTATGCAAGATGACATGCTTCCGAAACAATGGTTTGGGATGGAGTCATTTATGAAGAAGATCCACAATATAACTCAGAGACAGAGTAAAGGATTATGTTATAAGAATATTAGAAGCAGTCAGATTGTTAGCAAGTGACACAATCTGTTCTCAGCAATTTACTCAAATGGATAATGCCTGTAAAACAGTCGCATAGTGTTTGAGAAGGTGTATTGAACATGCTTCAATGGAATGTACTACTGGAAAAGGATCCTAGATCTACCAAGTGAGAAGACGTTCTTAATGTGCAAACATAGTGGTGTTTTGCTGTCAAAGGCAGGATATAATTGTCACAATATTGCCCATAGAGAAACAGTTTTATTTCAAAATGTGTCAGTCATTGTCCAGTTAAAGATTGCATGAAGTTTCACAGTAATGCCATTCCCTTCTGTCTACTCTATGTTTCATAAATCTCATAAAGATACTTACTTTATATGCCATTTGTTCAATTCCTTGTATGTCTGCAGATGGTCTGACCTTTCATCTTTCATGCATGACCGGAAAAAGAGGAAACTGTTTAGGTGTAATGCTTAGTGTTACAGCTTTCATTTGTCCATATGATTTGCTCAATGTTGCATATAATACAATCCATTGAATGCCATCCTGTTGCAGGAGGATAATTAGTGCATGTGTATGCCAAGAACTATGGTGTGTTTCCATGTGGACATCAATGTTTGAAGTAAACAAGCCAGCAATGAAATTATGTATACAAATAGGTGTTAGTAATATGGTTCTAATTAACTGCACAGTGTGTGCAAGTAGGGGATAGTTTTCAGCATATTACCCTTCATTCTATTTCCTGGGTATTTATCTCAAGGAACACAAGCAAACAAGGTCCAGAAGCCTTTATATGTTAAATTACCTTACTATACTTATACTATTCAATTCTAATACAGATATTACTACCTTCTTGTCTTATTAGATCGATGGCAAAAGTGGGAAAGTGCCTATAGTCACCCAAAGAACAGCAATGGTTCTCTTACAGACATTAGGTCCTTACTGTGTAACAGCATCTCTCAGATGGGTAAGAAGGCTATTAATGAACAGCTCAAAGCTGGCGACTGGTCAAAGGAAAATTCTTGTAGAACATTTTATTCCTGCATTGGAAAAGGCTGTGACTATCATTCATAGATCCCACCTAGCTTATTTCTATATCATTGGTATATATTACCACTTATCAAAACGATTCACAAACATAAAATATGTAATGATTAGGAAATTTTTGGTTGATCGGTCATCTTTAACTCAGTACAAAATAATAGGTATTTTGTCCGTGTGTCAAGTAATTTACTCATCAATGGATGTAATGATGGATATTTGGAGAAGTTTAAGGCATTTTGTTGATAGAAAGGAATCTCATCATACACCAGAAGTAGAATCATCGTCAAGGAAAATGTCTGTGAAAGGAAAAAATAAATGTACCCTCTGTATGGAGTCATTACAATATGCCACAGTTACTCCATGTGGACACTTGTTTTGTTGGAACTGTATTCACTCCTGGTGTAACACTAAGGCAGAGTGTCCTGTTTGTAGAGATGGTATTGCTTCTTCCAGACTGATTTATCTTAATCATTACAATCCATGAAGTTATGCATATCAGTTAGATTATTATGTGAATACTAGATTGTCCAAGGATTTGATGTATTTAATTTTGGTTGTAAGTATTTGTCATGTTATAACTGTACAATTTGGACAAACCCAGAAACCTACCTGCCAATACAAATGAGTATTAGAGATTCTACTCAAGTGTTGTCCTTGGCAGGACACTAATATCTTATTCACATCCTTTTTGTTCAAGTGTTTGTGTGGCTCAACAAACAACACCTGTTTTCCTATAAACATGAGCGCATGAGCATATTCCATTTGCTGATTGGTGCCCTCAGATGTCAGGTACCTTCATGAGGTAAAATACACACTTTCTGATAAATTCTTGCTCTCTCATATTATAAATAAGAATCAATAAAAAAGGAGCACACACTATTTCAATACTTTGGTATTTGTTTTTTTCTTTTGATAAAATATAACAATTGCTGTAAACTCCATTAATAAAGCATTTTTATTATTTTATTTCCTTATAATATATATATATATATATATGTATATATATATAATTTCTGAAGAAGAATTATTCGAAACGTTAAAAAGTGTTTATTTCTTGTAATTTATATATATTTAATAAACATGGA
>JANTCA010004706.1:0-10088 GCA_024741275.1 Chironex yamaguchii
TTTGCGTTGTGTGCCTATTCTCATCTTATTAGTAGCATTCCATGTTTATCTTGTTTATGCCGCATGTCTATTTCGATCTTATCAGTAACATCCCGTGTTCATATAATTTATGCTGGGTGCCTATTCTCATTTTATTAGTAGCATTCCGTGATTGTCTTGTTTATGCCGCATGTCTATTTAGATCTTATTAGTAGCATTGCATATTCATTTTCGCATTCATTGGCTTGTGTGCTTCCGGTAAACTATCTTCTTGCTTTCGTCCCTATCTCGACATTGCTGGTAATGTTCCATCTTAACCTCATGAATACTGTGTGCTTAATGTTCCCTGCTTGTGTCCATCAACCCATGTGCTTGCTGTAGCTCTGAGCCTAGTTGAGGATTCTGATACATATTCAAGGGAATGCTAGGGAAAACATTTAGATAACAGGAGAGACAGGGAGAAAGAACAAGAATGAAAAGGAAAAACAGCTCGATGGTAAGATGAAAGGAGGAGCATTGAAGATAGTGACAAGGGTGCAAAGTAATTCTTGGAATGATACGTAGATTGAAAGAGAGAGGGAGAAAGGAGAGGAAGGAAGAAAAGGAAAGACAGTGGGATGGTAGGACGAAAGGAGGAGTACTTAAGATAGTGAAAAAGGTTCAAGGTAATGTTTGGAAAGATACGTAGATTGAAAGATAGAGGGAGAAAGGAGAGGAAGAAAGAAAAAGAAGCGACAATACTAGGGGAGGCAAGGAAAACTGAGGAGATAGTAAGAGAGACAAGGAGAGGAGAAGTGGACTGAAGAAAGGCGATGGTTCAAAGGAGGGAGGGTTGAAAGAAAATTAGGAGGAGTAGCTAGGTTTGGAGGTCTATGTTACAAAAGGTAATGATGCTATTAATAGGAAAGTGAAGCAAGGAGGAGAGAATGTACTAAGATGTAAAGGTTTTTGAGAAAAACGAGGCAAGGATTGTGACAAGGATTGGCGGGGATTTTGAGAAAAACGAGGCAATGAGATGAAAGTGGAATAAGTAATGAGGAGAGAAACAACGAGAGTAACATGGATAGCAAAGGTTGGTGAAAAATGTCTAAGGAAATGTTTATGGAAAAGTTGATTATTATAAAAAATTTGTTACAGATGGCTTTCTCGTTCAGTTGTTACTATGTTATGAGACGACAGTGGTTGCCTACTCTTAGTGTCATCGTAATTTTATATACTGTAATTAGTAGCGACAGTGGTTGGTAAATTGGTAAATGCTTCTTTCTTAAATAAAGGATACTACAAATTCCCTTAAATTATGGGTTATTTTATACAAGTTGTTACAGATAGCTACCTTTTAGTTACAATCTTAGGAGGCAAAGGTAGTTACTTACTTACCATTTTATTTAAGTCTTATACCATAAAACTGGCCTAAAAGCCTGTACATAATAACATACGTTAAGGCCAGGAAATGCATTTTAAGCAATCTTACGGTGCCAGAGGGGACCAAAATGTATTTCGACCCGGACAGAGGCGAGAAATTTGTTTTGGACAGGACACAAACAAAACCTCACTCACATTCAACTTTTTCAACTTGGGATCTTTGACGGAGTCAACTACTCGGTACGGTCACCTTGTTATGAACAACATTTTAAACTTGTAAAACCGACCAAAATTCTTGCTTACAAACTTGAATTTCAATTATTGTAAGGTGTTACTCCTTCAATGCCAAAACTAGCTCTCTTGTCCTCAATGCCAATCTGAGGATATAATAATATAGAAAAACAAGATTCCGTGAAAAACGTGTTAGTCTGTTGTAGTGCACGCACAGCTTAGAAGACACTATAGTCAAGACAAAACGGCAAAAATGCGTGGCTATTATTCAAAAGATAATGTACTTATGGTGTTGATCAGTTTGTTGATCTGAAATCATAACTTTGGGATCTTATAAGTTACGTATCATCTTAAGTATATAAAATAGTACTCTCCAAGTTCCTAACATCAAACAGTTATTTTTTAGTTTTCTTACGTTAAGAATCATTCTTGATGTCAGTTTCTGTGTTGGAGAGCTGTCGGCTTGCGTATGCTGGCAACTTAGCCGAATTAAGGCTGAAGTTTGGCCACGACAGAAAACAGTTGACAGAACATGATCAGGTAAGACCAAATCACGGCATGTGGATACTTGTAGCGTTTTGTATGTAGTAATTAATACTTTGTAAATTGACAGACACCTTATTTAGATTTCTTACAGAAAAAGTTTAAAAACAAAAGTGTTGATAGGTACCTGATAGATCAGATAGCCAGTAGTGTAACCTACCCCCCAGCCAGATTGTAGTGTTTGATCTGCCCTGGGAACGCACTATATGACCGCATTCCATCCAACCAAATATATAATTTGGGTGAAGATCCGCGTAAGTTTTTGTCATTTTTTTACCTTATCATCAAATTAAAGTGATTTAAAATCTTGTGAATTTCCACCCCAACTCAAAAGTGACTGAATTTTCCGCTGATGTTAAAGTGTAGGGTTCCCCGGACTAGAAAAATAGTCTGCAGTGTACTCCGGAAGTCAAATAATACTTATCCTCTTCGTTCCGGTCGGAGCATAAGGTCAAAAGTCGGATAATAGCAATAATAATAATAATAATAATAATAATAATAATAATAATAATAATAATGATAATAATAGTGGTAGTACGACTCGCAACACAATCCTACTAAGCAATTTTTATGTGGTAAAAAGTGTTCTGCGTTTTTTTTTACTCGCAGTCGCTTTCCTTCAGCTGTCATGCCGTGCTATTTTGATGAGTACTAGCAATTAATACTGTATGCAAACGATCGTCGAAAAAGTACCTATGGGCCGAGCATGGCCAGATTAAGAAGCAGGATAAGGGGGCCCGGGTCTTAGACCATTCACCAATAGGGGTCCTCCCAACAATATAGGCGATACATTTTAATAGAAGTGAAAAGGAAGGTATGTACAAGGTATGTAAGCTAGTCACTGGGTATGTATCCTTGTATGAACCCTAGCCCTTAGGTTACCCCTCTTCCCATATTGCCTCATCACTACCACCATTATAACTGTATGTGATGAAAGGTCTAAATGAATTGCATCAAAGAGCCCTCCACCCAGCCATGACACACCCCACTTCAAATGGGACAAATGTCTAAGAAGAAGCCCTCCACCCAAAGTGGACCTCGGGCCACTTACATCCTGAATCTGGCACTGGCTCCGAGGCATCAGTTGGTGGGTAATGGCAAAGGTCAACTTGCACGTGCAGGATGGGAGGATTCTTAAAGCTCAAATGTGTACCTACACTTATATAATATCCAAATTTTGAAAACATTGCTTGTTGTAAAGTAAAAGGGAGAGAAACCTTGGTTTCTATTTCTATTTAATTTTATTTCTTTTTAATAAAAATCCAGTGGTACTACCTAGTGTTCAAGGTAAACAGATGTTGTGAGAAACTATGCCAAGTTGTATCAAAAGTTATCTGACACAAATATAGAGTTATCTTATGCACTGTTACACGTAACACCTACAATATTTGTTATTTATGAAATGTGAAATTATTCACTACTATTTTATGGTTCATTAAAATGATTTAAATGAACTTCTCAAATAGCCAAACTTTAAATGATCCTACATGAAAATGTGACTGTGAGATAGCCTTTGATTGAATACAACTTTTACCAAAATATACACTAATTGTTGTAAAAGCATTTCAATGTCTTCCGAAAATTTGGATTGCTATTTTCCTGTTTTAATTGAATTAAGAATACATAGCCATAATAAACAACAATAAAATTTTTTTTGTTTTAAATTATGCTCTCTGAGATCATTTTGGCATTATGCTCATTACATGATTGAATGTTTTTTGGTTACAAGTTGATCAGTGTGGTTGTTGGTATATTATAAAGCTGGTTATTAACCTTTCATTTTTGTCTATTATCTTAGAGCAAACGTACACCTTTGCACTGGGCATGTTCTGCTGGAAAAGAGTTGGTTGTGGATTTCTTAGTAAATGAATGTGATATTTCACCTGATATAGAAGATGATGTAAGTATTATCCAAACCAAGCCGCATTGCATGATTGTTACTCGATAAAAGTTTATGAATTAAGATTACATGAGGCCATAAACCGTGCTTAGAAATTCTAGATGACTTTCAAAGAGCTATGGTTACATCTCAAAGCTATAGCAAAGTCAGATCTTGATTCCTACCAGGCCCTCTCGTACAATTGCAGTTTGCTTAACCTGGTCCATCCCTTAATGTTGTCAGTCCACTTTAGCCGTGGTCTTCCTGTGGCTCTTTTTCCGTCATATTATCCATTAATGCCTTAAGTAGCTCTTCTCCGAAAATGTAGAAGCCATTTTAATTGTTTAGGTCAATAAGTCAGTTTCCCTTTGTAGCATTTCATGTTAGTTATTAATAAATATATTAGTGTTGCGAGGGAGATTAAAGTTAATAAGTTGGGATGGTATGTTGAGGAAAGGAGAAGATGAAGTGGTGAGACAGTTGTTGGAAGAACCAATAAAAGGAAAGAGGAGCAGAGGTATCAGCCAAGGAGGGGGGAGGGGGGAGACAAGTTGCACAAGGGATTAGAAGTACTTGGTTTAATGAAAGATGGATCACAAGACTTCAAAAAGATGGAGGCAGAGACTCTAAAGCCACTGACCCCTGGGAAAAGGGGATCAGGCAAAGTTGAAGACAAAGAATAATAATAAATGCTTTATTTATAATGGCAGGTTTATTTGTTTTATTTGTTTATTTGTTTTTGTAGGCATTATGGACTCCTCTTATGATAGCAGCTTCAGCTGGACAGAGTGGGATTGTGTCTTGTCTCATACAACACAATGCCAATGTAAATTTGACCAATGAAACTGGAAATTCTGCTCTGCATTATGCTGCTTCAAAGGACAGACAAGAGGTACAAGATAACATTTTAATCATAGACAAAATAAGTGATTTTGAGTAGCGACGTCCCACTTACTTATAATGTTTAATTTGTATTGTACACCAGCTGAAGACAGCTACTTCACACAAATCTACATCATCAATTTGTATGTGAGCTTATAAGTGCAGCATGGATATTTTATTGTTTGTATTGACTTGATTAAGTAGATTACTGTCAGGGATGTCTCTTTTATTAAGGAGATTATGTCTGCGAAACGTGAAAAGGACTTCAGTAATGTGAGCTTCTGCTGAAAGAGTTACACTGAAGTTGTCTAGTCTTTCTACTTGTCAACTTAATCAGGTATATGTTCAGGCAGATTTCAGCAACTGTATGTGCCAGAGACATTTGTTTACATTGGACTAAATACATACTGGCTGTGCTAATATAAGTATTTAAACAATCCTGCCACAAACTGTTGATTTATTTCATGACTCAGATATTAAGAGTAAACAAGAGGGTGGGTCACAACCATAGATTCGGCCTTTTAATCATAATTCTTGAAATACTCTTAACCTTGACATAGTTATTGAATTATGGGACTGCTCAATGTAGGGATGAAAATGCCTTCTTCCTGCTTTGCTATTGTTAATGTCAATTTCATTGCAATTTGATTGCTCCTTGCTACATGCTACAAGCCCATTCAAAACTATTTATTGCAAGTGTTTACCAGTATGCAAGTTTAAGTTCCCTATTTAGATTGTTTGTCCCCAAATAAACAATGAAAATAATAATTTTTGTGGAAGGTTAGCACAAAATAATAGTCCTTAATAGTCAAACGTATGCAAAACCATAATTTGAGTAAGTGTCAGATACTATGAGCGAGAATTTAATGGTATTGTATTAGTAATTTTGACTGTTAGTTATAAAGTATGTATTAACTCACAGGCCTGATAATGTCTGGTGTAGGCGCCTACTGTGTGATATTTTTCAGACACAAGTAAGTAACCAATAGAGGCTTGACATCCACAACTGACAACTCTTGCATTTTCTTAAAAACAAGGTTTTATTATGACAGTCAAAAATGGGCTCAAATAATTTTTACATGAACATTTTTGGTATTTAATACATTTTTGGTATTAGTTTCTCAAGCTTGTGCTAACAGTATTTAGAATATCAAGAAACCTACATTGACATTTGCTATCAAATATGAAGATATAAGATGTAGAAAAGCATGTGCAATAGCTTGATGAACATGTAACAATTTTTTATCACACTTCAAATTTAGCTCCAAAGGGCAAAATCAACATGTGTTATGTCTCTGTATCTCATTGTAAACATGGGTATTGGTAAACAATTGGCTCCAAACCCAACACTCAGCAAGTGAAAAATAAAGAACTTGATTTATGGAAGTTACAATGGTTGATTTAAATCCTTTTGGGTGAGCTCTAGGAGGCCATGTGCATCTATAACATTTTCTGCAAATCTAGGACAGACAAACCAGAGAAAGGGGTAGTTTTTTTAAATCAGAACACTGAATTTTCAAAATTATGGGTACAAATATCTTTCCAGCATGTTCAATCAAATTTTAAATGATGAATTCACTATAAAGCCAATAACAACTGCAACAACAATTAAAGTTAGGTGATGAAGTCTTTTCAATGTGCATGCATTAACACCAATTTTGCCTTTCCTAAGAAGTCTTAGGAAATTATTAAATTATTGAAAAATAAGTGTTGTCATTTTAACAAGTTTTAAAGTTTTTGTCAAACTTCTCAAGAATTTTTGTATGCATAGAGAACGCCTGAGAGAACCTTTACAGTCTTTAGCTAATGCATTGGTGATTGGCATTGGTGCACACAAAGACAATTGTTTCTCCTTGAGAACTACTATTTGTTTATCTATTGCAAGTTCGAAATGAAATGGTAAACATTGACTACTAAAAGATTAGTATTGAGTTATTTATCATAGAAATAATGGAAGTATATAGCCTGTCTCAGAGACCCTTTATAGTATTCCAGTGAAATGGAAGGATGTTCATTTTTCTGTCAAACTAACAACAAATTAAGTGAAAGCTTGATTGGGTAATGCACAAATAGAAATGAAATTATTTTCTTACTTCTCGCCTCTAGGATATGGCTGGAGTGTATATTATGGTTTTCCCAGATGATATTTCATAGTGTAAACATTCATTAAATTTGCTATATCATTATTTACTGGTTAACTGCAAGTACACAGCCGCAATTATATGAATTTATTATTTTAACAGTCTTTTCAATCAGTGGTTCTGTTTGCACAAATAGGACTTTCTATCATATATATATTGCAGCAACATGCATTGGTAATACTTTAGATTGCTTGTCCAGGGGTGGCACACAATGGTACTAACGTTACTAGTCTAGTACCATTTTATTTTCAGTGAAAAGATTTTTAAAGTGCCACTGAAATGTAAAATCTAAAAAAAACTATTAAATTGATTTTTTGTTGGAAGAATTACACAGGCTGTATGCTTTGAATTCCATTGGAGTGATTTACTGATAGATTTCCTTTTATGACACCACATTAAAAGTTGAGTGATACTAGTGCTGCCTTACCATATTTTGTGTTTTCTCACAATGCCTGATGTCATTTAATATGTATTCAGGGGGTGTTGAACAATGGGCAGATTACTCAATGGTACTAGTTTGGCATTTTTAGTTCCGTCTGCATGTTTAGGAATGCAGAGCTAGACTTATGTAGTTGAAGCTAATTTGTCAAATGATGTTACTGAGTGCCCCTTCGAATAACAAAAAGGGATTTTCTGCAAATTGATTTCAGATTGTTTCGTGAAAGTGCAGGAGCAAATATTGAACAAATTTGCAATTTTATTGTATTTTAAGATGAGCAGAGTCAAGGGACTGGTTACCGTTAGGGTGTATCTAAAATTTTTTCACTCATCAGCTCAAGGTCGCCTGACACATGAACACCTTAGTTTGAAAACGTATGGTACACCTTGTCCAAAAAAAGCTTCAAATCGCTCCAAAATGCTGCATAAAAGAAAAGAAATGCTAAGAAACATGTTCTTAAAAGATTTAAAAGTTATAATCTCCCCTGTTATCAATGATTTTCAAAAAATAAGAATGTAGAGATTAACTTTGTTTAGAGATATAGTCCTTTCGATTTGATTTCAATAATTAAAACATTGTTTTTAATAAAAATATTTTGGATTTAAGTGCAGTAAAACTGAAGTATAATTATTGATGGTTTCCTCTTAATTTCAATAAGAAGTCAGTAATCAAACACCTCATCTTTCATCTTTGTTTAAAAGGGCAATTGATATATTGTCTCATTTATCAGATGTTCAAGGGCATGATCACTATGTGACCACACCAAGTTTCAAAAACTAGCAGCAGTCTTTTCTTAGTGCCAGCCACCCCTGTGCTTGTCCAGTGACCTTGTAACCCAAGTGTCAAACATTTGCAAGTTTCAGCGAAAGCCTTGTACACAATAACATGACAAGTATTCTTGCAAATTGTTGAGTTTATGGGCTCAGAGGAAGCCATAGATGTAGGCAGTTTTACCATGTCATGAGTCGTAAGCTTTTTCTGAGCTATGTTTTGAGAGACACTTCTCCCATCATGAGGCTCTCATCAAGTACTGTATTAGCATTGTATTGGCTCTGATATGCATGTTAACCAGAATATTTATCACACTAATTGGTAAGTCCTACCTTATAGATTCATCTGAAATTTGGTACTCATTATTATCTGACTAAGAAGAAAAAGAAGGAGTACAAGTAAATTAAACTAAATAGTATCTAAATTACAATGCTTTACAGCTGCTACCTATCTAGTCATACAGCCAATTGCCTATAAATGCAACATATGTTACCATGAATATTGAAAATTTCACACAGTGTCAAAATGTAATTAGGAAAACTGTGTTTTTATGACTGAGACTCAATGGCAGTAGTAATGTAGCTAGGATGCTGTTTGCTTTCGGTGCAAAACACAATCAAAGTGAACAAAGGATCACAACTGCATCTTCTCAAGGAAAGATATAGCTTTTACTGAATTGAAACTAACATCTAATTAAAATGATTTTAAGGCCAATATATGAGGAAGCTTTATATTCTCTGGCTTGTAAGAGATATAGAAAGGATGTCAATATGAAACAATTCTGTGAAGTTTTTCTAGAAAGTTTGGTTAAATTACCTTGTTTGTTGTAGCTTAGTCTCATATCTATTACATTTATTCCTGATTTTACTAGATTGCTGAAATGCTCATTAGACATGGTGCTGATGTTAATATCCAAGATAAAACGACTGGGGCAACAGCATTGCACAGAGCAGCCTCAAGGTTGGTCTTAATTACATGTAAAGCATCTGGATTTATTTTGGAGTCAGTATTTTTATCTTTGGATAGCAGAATGTTCTGACCACTGAGCTACTGAGGTGGTAGTGAGACATGGTGTCTAATCAATTCTGTGTGAGTTTGCTGTGTCAGTGCCAAACAGTAGTGCATTATGAGCCATGGCCAAACCTGATAAGGTGCAACATTGAGGCTCATTGTCTTATGTGCTATGTCGTGTGGCTGACATGAAATGTACATTGGTTAGTGCTAGACTTAGCAAGGGAAATTTTCCTGTTTTCCATTTATGTTATGAAGATAGTATGGATGTTACTGAGTTTGATTGCAAGGTTTTCTTAACTAGGGTCACCATTGTCATGGTTTTGTGACCCAATTGCTATGTATACCTGATAAAATACATTTAACACAAATGTAACCAAGTGTGCAAATTCAATTTTCATAGCAATTGGTCAGTAAACAGGTCTAAAGATTAATAAATGGGGCTCAAGTAACACTATCACTTTAAATCTGTGCATTGATAAAATTATCATTATCATCATCATCATCATCATCATCATTGGAATCTTTGCCATCATTATCATCATCATTATCATCATCATTATCATCATCATTATCATCATCATTATCAACATCATCATTGTCACCATCGTTATCAAGATTATCATCATCATTGTAATCATTGTCATCATTATCATCGTTATCATCATTATCATCATCATCATCATCATCATTATCATTATTATCATCATTATCATTATCATCATCATTATCATCATCATTATCATCATCATCATCATTATCATCATCATCATCATCATTATCATCATCTTTATCATCATCATCATCATCTTTATCATCATCATCATCATCATCATCATCATCATCATCA